>BPLR01005667.1:0-128695 GCA_021605095.1 Caerostris extrusa | reverse complement strand
TAAATCGGCGCCTATAAACCATCACTTATTTTTGCAAAACTGAAACTTTTTTTTTTTAGGTAAATGTTAAAGAAAGGAATTACCCTTTATTCAAAATTCCTGACTATCAGAGGAAGCTAGTGATCTTTAGGAAAGGGAATTTTCTCCGGAAGGATATTCTTATCACCTTCACCTTGTTGTGATAAGCAGAGTTACTTTTTCTTTTTTTCTTACATTAATATACACTTTTTATTTTATTTTTCTACATTTAGCATTTTTAAAAGTTTTAAAAATATGCTGTTTGTGTATGATGTTTTAATTATTAATCGGAATTGCATTAAATCGAATTAGGCTTAAGTATCTACTCCGGGTATTGGCAGGTTGTTTTTAAATGATTCATTTGTAAATTGACTATCTAAACAATTCTAATATAGGTATTATACTTAATAACTTAAATTGATAGTTTGTTAATGGTAAAAATTGTAAGATTTTGTGTTGTAAATCAATCATCGTTTCATTTTTATGTACTAGTTTTTCATTTGTTTTATCACATTTACAAATTAAGTATTATGCATATATTTATATTCTAAATTTTGTGCAACTTATCTATTATATTCTTGGTAGCTATATTGTAATACGAATGATTTCCATTTGCATATTATAAATCTTCATACTACTTTCTTTGTTAAACAACTTCAGCGCCATATTAACCTTCCCGAAACCTGGCTTATTAATTGGAAAATAAAAACTCTATGTTACTAAAACCTCTATTTGAGAGAGATTTTTCTCATTTTCGTCAGAGTGCTTCTGGCTTCGTTGACGAAGCATTCGGGGAGGTGGAGAATAGGTAGATTTATGTTGTCGAACGCGATTTTCAGCAGGAGAAGGGTTCTCATTTTTTCCACAATCTTTCTAATTAATAAAGATAAAAATAAATTGTGTAAAAAGTTTAAAGTCTTATTTTTATAGTATGTCTTTAAAGAAACTTATTCTTAAAAATGATAAATTTTATAGAATCTGAACAGCATAAATTGATTGCTTCTTTTAAAACTTGATTAGGCTTAAGTATCTACTCCGGGTATTGGCAGGTTGTTTTTAAATTATTCATTTGTAAATTGACTATCTAAACAATTCTAATAAAAGGTATTATACTTAATAACATAAATTGATAGTTTGTTAATGGTAAAAAATTGTAAGATTTTGTGTTGTAAATCAATCATCGTTTCATTATAATGTACTAGTTTTTCATTTGTTTTATCACATTTACAAATTAAGTATTATGCATATATTTATATTCTAAATTTTGTGCAACTTATCTATTATATTCTTGGTAGCTATATTGTAATACGAATGATTTCCGTTTGCATATTATAAATCTTCATACTACTTTCTTTGTTAAACAACTTCAGCGCCATATTAACCTTCCCGAAACCTGGCTTATTAATTGGAAAAATAAAAACTCTATGTTACTAAAACCTCTATTTGAGAGAGATTTTTCATTTTCGTCAGAGTGCTTCTGGCTTCATTGACGAAGCATTCGGGGAGGTGGAGAATAGGTAGATTTATGTTGTCGAACGCGATTTTCAGCAGGAGAAGGGTTCTCATTTTTTCCACAATCTTTCTAATTAATAAAGATAAAATAAATTGTGTAAAAAAAGTTTAAAAAGTCTTATTTTTATAGTATGTCTTTAAAGAAACTTATTCTTAAAAATGATAAATTTTATAGAATCTGAACAGCATAAATTGATTGCTTCTTTTAAAAACTTGATTAGGCTTAAGTATCTACTCCGGGTATTGGCAGGTTGTTTTTAAATTATTCATTTGTAAATTGACTATCTAAACAATTCTAATAAAGGTATTATACTTAATAACATAAATTGATAGTTTGTTAATGGTAAAAATTGTAAGATTTTGTGTTGTAAATCAATCATCGTTTCATTATAATGTACTAGTTTTTCATTTGTTTTATCACATTTACAAATTAAGTATTATGCATATATTTATATTCTAAATTTTGTGCAACTTATCTATTATATTCTTGGTAGCTATATTGTAATACGAATGATTTCCATTTGCATATTATAAATCTTCATACTACTTTCTTTGTTAAACAACTTCAGCGCCATATTAACCTTCCCGAAACCTGGCTTATTAATTGGAAAATAAAACTCTATGTTACTAAAACCTCTATTTGAGAGAGATTTTTCTCATTTTCGTCAGAGTGCTTCTGGCTTCGTTGACGAAGCATTCGGGGAGGTGGAGAATAGGTAGATTTATGTTGTCGAACGCGATTTTCAGCAGGAGAAGGGTTCTCATTTTTTCCACAATCTTTCTAATTAATAAAGATAAAAATAAATTGTAAAAAAAAGTTTAAAGTCTTATTTTTATAGTATGTCTTTAAAGAAATTTATTCTTAAAAATGATAAATTTTATAGAATCTGAACAGCATAAATTGATTGCTTCTTTTAAAAACTTGATTAGGCTTAAGTATCTACTCCGGGTATTGGCAGGTTGTTTTTAAATTATTCATTTGTAAATTGACTATCTAAACAATTCTAATAAAGGTATTATACTTAATAACATAAATTGATAGTTTGTTAATGGTAAAAATTGTAAGATTTTGTGTTGTAAATCAATCATCGTTTCATTATAATGTACTAGTTTTTCATTTGTTTTATCACATTTACAAATTAAGTATTATGCATATATTTATATTCTAAATTTTGTGCAACTTATCTATTATATTCTTGGTAGCTATATTGTAATACGAATGATTTCCGTTTGCATATAATAAATCTTCATACTACTTTCTTTGTTAAACAACTTCAGCGCCATATTAACCTTCCCGAAACCTGGCTTATTAATTGAAAATAAACGAAGCTGTTTTCTCTTCGTGTAAACATTATCCCTCCCAAACTGTCTCTATCTTCGGAAAGAATATCATCTGAACCAATAAAGCTAAGTACCTAGGAGTTATTTTGGAAAAAACGCTAACTTACAATCAACACCCCTTCACATTCGAGAAAATTCAATAAAGCTATTAGCCTCTTCTACCGTTTAATCAGCAGAAAGTCTCATACTTCCATCCAAATAAAATTGTTGCTGTACAAAAGTTTATCTTCGTCCACTCATAACCTAAGCGAGTCCAGTCTGGGATCAGCCGCCAAATCTAACATCGCCATCCTTAGCCGACTGCAAAATAAATGCGTATACTTATAAACGCCCGCTGGTTCTTCCGCAATACCGATATTCATCGCTCTTAAAATTTACAGACGCTCCCTCAATTCATCTCTAAACTAGCGCATAACTTCTTACTCTAATCCAAACGCCCGCGAACCTCACTGCTAATTAGCTGACATGCTTATTATCCCCGCGCTGACGATTCGAGTTTTTTATCCACAGAGAACCATTTTCCACCACTGTAGTTTATTTTGATAGCTTCGAATCGCTCTTTTCTTTCAAGGTCGCTCCAACGCGGAATTTCGAAATGATATAGTTTTGGTTTGTTTATAACTCTGCCCTCCCCTTTCCTTTTCTCTTTCTCTCTTCAGCCAGCCAGAAGTTTTCGTGGTTTCGTAACGGTTATTTTTTAACTCCTTTTAATTGCCACAGTTTTTATTTTCAAATACTTTTGTGATCTATTATTTTAAATTTTGTATTTACTAACCTTTTTACTGTGTAAATTCTCTCCGGCATTGGCTCGTTTAATATTCTTTCCTTAGCTCATCTTTTGGATTTTAAAATTATGTTTTAATAATAATTATTGATATGGAGGTACGGGAAATTCCCTGGTACTTCAACTAAACACCTACCGTTATGTTTACGCGTTACGTTTTTTCAAAAGCGCTGCCCTAGATTCATACGTTGACTCTTTTCCCGGTTCGCTCTCCGTTCTCTTAGTTTATTCTTTTTTAAATCAGTGTTTCTCTTATTCCTTTTTCGCTGTTGCATGTTATTTCCCTATGAATTATTTTACTCATTCCTTTGGGACTTTTCCCTTCCTTAAATTGCTTTTTTTTTAGATTAAACATTCTCCATTTCAGTCTTTTAAAAAGATATATACATATTTTATTATTAATTTTAATGACAATCAAAAAAAAAAAAAAAAAATACTCTCCCTCTTAATTTTTTTTTTTATTGGGCAAGCTCTCCATTTAGTCTTACCTTTTTCTTTCTCAGCAATGTGTTCTTCATTTTTCAAAGGACTATTACCAGATCGGAGCTAACGGCTGCTTCGCAGCCAAGGAGCTCCACGAAATACAAATGGGAAAATTATGCTGTCTTGATAATCATGATGATAGCCATATCTTTTTAGAATTAACAGGAAACTGCTTTATAAAATATATTTTAAAAAAAAAAAGAGCTCCTCATTTGTAGAGCCGCCTGATGGCCAATCTGCTAGCGCTCTGGCCTTTGGTACCACAGGCTCCAGGTTCGAATCCTGGTGGGGCATAGATATTTGGGAGTGGTTCGGAATCCACTTTAAACTGTAGGTCCCAGTCTGTTTAGCCCTCGTGTGCCCAAGATGACCGTAGAGCGACAAACCAAAACCAAACCTCATTTGTAGCATGTAATGTATCATAATATTATTTATGTAACTTTATTAGCTTAGCCTTTAAATGTAGATCAATAATTTGAAATATCGTAAGGAATTTGGTGCTCTTACATTATCTATATGTATTTATTCACTAAATATTAAGGTAATAAAATCATTACCAATCATAAAAACAAAAGTAATGAAAATATTAAATAAATATTTCGATACATTTTAAATTGCAGAGGAATTGAAAAGATATGCGACAAACATCAGCTTGGACATATATTCACCCAGCTTTCCACTTACGGTTATGAGACCAGTCCACTCTGACAAAAATTCTCCAAAGAGTAATTATTCTACGGCTACGCCTACGGATAAGTTACCTGCTGATGTAGAGATGGTAGATGCATTAGAGACCTGTTCTTTCCAAAATTTCTTGGAAACTGTGATCACCCCCAAAATATTCAACAGCACCTAATTCCTGTCACGCCGTAACCATCTAACAATTTTCAGTATTGTTAAGTGGTACATATTGTTAGGTATATCCATCTTGTCAAATTTCACTTAGACGGATGTCGTTGACAAAACATTTTCCCTACATTTTACAGATTTGCAAAATTGCTTACAACACCCCCAAATAAACTAGCTAGAGCATGAAAATAAATGTTGCGAATAATAATATGCCGCATTGCGATTCATTACCATTCCACTTTACCTCATAAGCATTCAACAGTTTGTGCATAACATAGCTTGTGTAGATATTGTAGTAATAATAGCCTCTAATGCATTTCAGAAGCATTATTCTCGAATGCAATTAAAATGCATTGGCTTGGCTTCGATGCTTTTTCTTCATGATTTTTGCCATCTCCTTACTTTTAATTAAAAGTAAGGAGATGGTGAAATCATGAAGAAAAGGCAAATTAAAAAAAAAAACTATTCATCAATGATTGAAAGATAGGTACAAACATTTCTAGTTGCAAAAGCAAACAGTTACAGTTTATCCTCGATTTATTAACTTTTTAATATGAAAATTTTCGACTGCATTTTATTTATTATTACGAAAACATGGTTTTAATGCAATCACAAATTTGTTAACAAAAGAAAACTGACTGAAAATAGAAAAGTGCAGTGATTTAAAAATACTGCTGACAAAAAATTAAGCAGGAGTGCAATTAATTGATAGGGTGCACGAGATTCACCCTTTAGGTAATTTTTGGTGATGTTCATGATATTTATTTTCAATATGCATTATTTTTATTTTAGGAATAATGTGATGATATTTATAATTTTATAATAAATAAAAATCACTTTAAAATTGCACCTTTATTTATAATATCTTTGAGTTTTTTTTGCTTAAAGAAAGTACATTTTTGGGGAGGGTGGCACTGAATAATTTTTTTCTGAAAAGTGGTGAATAAATGATGACATCATTGCTTAACAAAATTTAAGTCAGTTCAAGTGGGAATTCCCTTCTTCATCTAACTTCAATTTTCTGTGATCTTTACCCTCTTGTTTCTCAGTCTAAAAACAAAAAAAAAAAGGTTATTAAAAACAATACTGTTGTATCAGTGTCTCAATGTAATTTTCCGAGACCTATTAACGTACTTTGGCAAGCATGCTCAGTGATTGCTCAATCTGATAATGTAGAAAATAGAAATTTCGATACCACCTTTTCAGTTAAAAAAACATCATCTCAAAACCAGTTTCTTAAACTATAATTTGATCCAGTATACGATTGTAAGGTGAAAAGTTCTCTGCCTGACAATGATAGACTACGACTTTCAGTTAAAAATGATTTTATTTTTCTTAAGATCGGCATTCAGCAAATGCGGCACCCATCTTGAGCATCCCTGATTCTTCGTGCAAGATGTTTCGCACCCTTTCTTCCGATATCCCCACAGCCTCAGCTATCCCACTCGCCTATCGTCCAAAGCGATATCATGCACTTTTTCGGTGGTTTTCGATGTGGTTGCGGTTTTTTGGCAGTAATTCACGTGAGTAAGGGACGTGACCACGTTTAAATTCCGCTGCCCACTTTTAACGGTTGAATTTCAATTTCTACAAATTTCCTTAGGTTAATCCATCCAAAACGAAGAATTTTATGACTGCATGATATTCAAGTTTATCCATTTTAACAGTGAAAGACGCAAGACGTCTAATGCAAAAATTCGTGTAAACAAACTGAGAGAACAAGTTGAAACTTGTCATACGAAGTAATGACACGTACACCCAGGTAGGAAACATAAATTTTTTGCTGATTGGAGCGCCATCTCTGTGTCAGGCCGAGAACTTTTCACCTTACTCGTATATATATCTTAGAAAGAGAGCGACGACATACCACTCATCTAATATTTCACGTCGCCTTTTCATTAAAGATAAAAGATACAATATTAGCTTTTTACTTGATACTGGCTTGGACACTTGCGTAATACCAGCTACACTATTTGAAAAAGACAAATGCTTATTCATCATTTATTCGCAAACGGTTCTCCCAGTATTCATTCATAAATTACTCTCACTAAATATAAATTTAAAGGGAAAATTTTACACTTTTTTTTTTTTATTTGTGATGTTCCCAGTGCCATTATGAGCACTGACTTTTCGCATTATTTCAATCTAAAACTAAACTTGAGACAAGGCATATTCGTTGATGATAGTACGAATTTAAACTGTTATGATAAATTCAATGTTTCGCATGTATATTCTGTAAAATCTTTCACTCCAATTAACGCATACTTCAGATTTTATCCAAAATTCCATCCATTACTAGATATCCATGTGCAGATCAACACATAAAATACAATGTTTTAGATCATATTGAAACATTAGGTCCACCAGTCTTTTGGTTAACCTCGGCTGGCCTCTGACCGTTTACAAATTACAAAAACTGAAATTCAATATATGCTTGATTTAGACCATATGGACCTATCCAAGAGTAGCGATGTTTCCGCACAGCCCTAGGTAAAAAAAAAGACAATTTCGATTGGCGCCCTATTGACTTTCACGCCTTGTTGATTAAATGCCCAGACTATCAAAGACAAATATCACATCCCATACATTCCTGATTTCACCAATGAGTTTTCTGGCTGTAAAATTTTCTTCTCACGTTGATTTTGCCAAAGCCGATTGCTCCTGAGAACATTCACAAACCGCCATTTTCACATCATTCGACTCTAGGAAAGTATGCGTAAGCAATTTGGCCCCCTGCAACGCTAGCAGCACCTGCTTTATTAGTGAAGTTGTACGTGGATTGGAAGAGTTTATGCTTTTATCGATGGCATTCTCATTGTCTCAAAAACGCACGAGGATCATATTGCTCATTTTACTGTTCGTTCATATTGTTCATCTTACTGTTTCCAATGTCTCCACTATTATGGTCTTACGCTGAAACCCTCTGAATACACATTCGGCGCATCTTCGCTCACCTTTTTTAGATTCCATGTTTTTAAATAAGGCCTTTGAAGATTTGCGTGATCTGATTGATAAGACTTGCGTGATCAAGTTGAAGCCATTCAAAATTTTCCAAAACTCAAACCATCACACCACTGTGAAATTTCTCTGTTTTACCGACGCTTTATTCCCAAAGCCTCTCATATTGGCTCCCTTGGTAAGATTCTTAGAAGGATTTACAAACAAGATAAAGTGCAAATGTCCCTCCAAACTTCCAGAACATCCGCTCCAGTGGAATAATGAAGCTGAAGCAGCATTTACAGCGGCGAAATAAGTACTTGCAAATGCCACTTTATTAAAATTTCAGTACCAGGTGTGCTACTTAGTCTTTGTACTAATGCATCTGACTTCGCTATGGGCAGCTCCCTGATGCATCTCCAACACGATTGTTGGCGAACCGATAGCAGTTCTTTCTTTAAAATTAAATAAAAGCCAAATGAAATAATCCACATATAATCGAGAATTTTTAGCAATTTATGAATCCATCCGAAAATTTCGTCAAATGTAGAGGGCCATAAATTCACGATATTTACTGATCAGAAGCCACTAACATTTGCCTTTAAACAAAAAAGGCTGAAATATAATCGCTTAGACAACTTGATTATATCTCTCAGTTTTCAACAGATATACACAGTCCAGTCACATTAATGTGACTACCACCTACTTTCGACGTCAACTTGAAATAACCAATCACAAAAGGCAGGTGGCAGCACATTGCAGTGGAGTGTATATAAAGGGATATCCTAGGGCATCGGAAAGCATTTCAATCATTGGCGTAAATGCGATTTATCCAACGTCCAAAAGGGCATGATTATTGGCTATCGGGCCAAGGGTGGAAGCATTTCGGAAACGGCTAATTTTGTGAACTGTTCGCGTGCCGCCGTGGTAAAAGTATACCGCGCATGGCAAAATGACACTATCCAAAATCAGCGGCATGGCACATGTGGTGCACCACAGGCTATAGATGACAGAGGCGAACGAAGGCTACGGAGATGCGTTCGGGCGAACAGACAGCCCAGAATCTGTGGGACTACCTCGATCAGGTTGTTCGCGCCATGGATCCTCAACCACGTAATCTAGCGCAGCTGCCCACGGCACTGGAGTCGGCATGGCTCAACATCCCAGTGAACACCTTCAGAAACCTGACTCTCTTCCTGCACGTCTCGCAGCGGTCCGCTCTGCCAAAGGTGGTTTTTCTAGCTTTTGACAGGTGGTCACATTAATGTGACTGCACTGTGTACGTCAAAGGGTCTGAAAGTGTTATAGCGGACTTTCTTTTCGCGTATTGCAAATAGAATCTATTTCTCGGCCATCACTTTTGGATTTCAAACAATTAGCATTTGCACAACAAGACGATGATGAAATACAAAATTTATTAAATTCAAATTCTGTGTTCAAATTCTCACTAAATGTTTAGTAAACTTCAACCCTATATTCCCCTTGAAAATATTTATCTTTACTGTGACATCATTGACAATATTCCTCGTCCTTCATCCCATCTTCCTTCAGACAGATATTTCAAAACACACAATATTTCTCATCCCTGCTTTCGGCTACTTCAAAATGAATACTCAAACGTTACATTTGGCTTAACATGTGTAGTTTCGTACGGAATTCTGTGCGGGCTTGTGAGCACTGTCAACGTTCAAAAGTACATCGACACACAAAATCCCCCTCTTTCGACATTTTTACTACCTGATGCCAGATTTTCCCATATCCACATCGATTTCATTGGCCCACTGTCATCTCCTGAAGGCTACCAGTACTGTATTGCTATCATTGATCGCTTCATGCGCTGGCTTGAATTCCTTCATACGTATGAATCTCTGCTGAAGCAAGTTGTAGAGATTTAATCAGTTGACGGATTTCCGATTTGGTTACCCTTCGACCATCACTACCGATCAAGGTAGGAACTTTGAATCTCATCTGTTTAGAGAACTTACTAATATTCTCGGAGCTCATCGCATTCATACCACCTCTTATCGATCCCGAAAGCGAACGGACTAATAGAGTACTTTCATTGTCATCAGAAAAAAATGCAACCAAAGCGCACGAGAATTCTCGATGGACGGAATCATTGCCTCTCATAATTTTTGGGATTAGTTCTTCTATCAAGGACTATATCCAAATGACTTGCTCTGAAGTAGTCTACGGTACCACTTTTTACGGCTGTCATCAAATATCCTCTCTGCTCAGATCAACTGTCTCTATCACCGCCGACACAAACATACTTCCCCGGCTACGGACAATCTTGCTGTCTTTACATCCTACTGCAACTTCGAAACACTGTACCGAATCTATTTATACTCATCCATCTTTAAATTCCTGTTCTCATGCTTATCTTAGAATTGTGTATAGCAGACCTTATTACAGCCGTACTCCGGCCCTCATCCTGTGATCGCACGGAAAGACAAAACTTTTATCATAACAGTAAACAGCCAAAATCAGACTGTGTCCAGTAGATCGTCTGAGACCAGTGTTCTTTCTGTCTGGCAACACTACAATGTGTGCAAGGAAAAGACTCACAATGTCACTCAGGATTTCTCTATAACAAAATACTCTTTTCTGGTTTACTTTCACCTACTCCAAGAACAGATCATACGAATTGTATAACAAGTCGGATATGTTCACAAATCTGACATCATCCGCTTAGAAGACTGCCCCACGGTCTGGAAGACATGCACATTTTCCTCTGTATTTATCTACAACTTATTATATATAATTTCTATACACCAATTATGACAAATTGATTTAAAATGTTATTACTATGCTATATTTTCATGTCAATTTTTATAATTTTTTTTTCTTCTTTTTCATTTTCTTTTGTACCTTTCTCTGTACTAGCTAGCACATCTCTACTGCTTTTCTTTATATAATTGCATTAATTTTCATATTTCTATATTCTTGTATAGTTCGGACTAGGGGAGATAATCTGTAGTGAGCATTAAATCTTCACACCAACGTTCATGCGCTGTCCTATATACGGCGTTCTCTCTGACGATTTGTCAAAAGTTAACATATGCGAAAGAATTTTTTTCCCTCCAGTTTCAAAAGTGCTAGCGGCGAATCACTACACTAAAGTTCAAAAGTCCTTGCACAAAGCTAATTTAATAATATGGTCCTATTATAATGAAATGAGTTCACACGTTATTTGTGATGTGTCTCGAACATCAAATACTTCTTCTTTCGCCTATCCCCAAAGTCCAGCGGGGGCTAGACTAGGTCCATGAATCCAAATACCCGAAGAAAGTCCAAGACCATCAACGGAATGTCAATAAGATCCTGACATCTGAGCCCCAGTCACGCCAATATGTGAGATGGTGAAGCCTGCTCAGAGGAGCACTTTGGTGCAAGTGTCGAAATAGTTCCGAGGTGTCCACTGAGCAAACGGGTGATTGCAGTTTGTCCCTGCTTGTCACAATTAAGTGCCAAAGTACCTGCCAGGTCGATGGCCCCACTACCACAGCACGGCCGGGGGCCGAAGTTTGTTTTGAAAGTTTTTGTGTTAATTTTTTACAGGTGACAACGGCCCAGAGTCTATCACCTGTATTGCGTCTATTTTGCGATTTTCGAAATTTATTTCTATTGTTAACTATATTCGGTGCCTTACCTCCACGTGGTCCTGGCTGGGCAACGTGTTTTACACGGCTAAAAAGGCAATTTCAACTTCATAGTGTAGAACTTTCCTGTGTCACAGTATGGCTGAAATAGCAGAAAATATGTGTGTACAGAGGAAGGAGAGCTCATTAATAGAGCGACAAAGTTGTACAGATCATTATTGGATATCACACATCAGAGCACGATCAAAGCTGATGATAAAAGGCAAATGAGGGATATGATAACAAGTTTGTTGGATATCATAAATGTGCAAGAGAGGAAGATAAATATCCTTACGGGAGCTAAGGATGAATTGGAGAAACTGGTTAAAAGCAAACCTTCTTTTGCGCAGGTTGTGAAAGCGCCCAAAAGAGAACAAAGCAAAAGCCGCTCACGAAGTAAGAGCCGGCAAAGAAAGCAGCAGGCTTTCACCACTGGTGCACAGGGGGAGTAGACCAAACAGTTTTTCCATTTAACATAGCTTGTGAGTAAATCTCTGTGTAGGTAGGGGCTCAAGTGGAACCAATGCCTCACTAGCACCCGCTTTGGCCAATGCATTTGCCATTTCATTCCCCTCAAGGTCGACATGGGAGGGAATCCACTGTATGTGGATCTGATGATACACTGAAAGATGTTTTTCAAATACTATATAGTATGTTCATAAAGTAATTTAAATTGAGATAAAGCAGCTAGTGTGAACATAAATTTTAAAGTCAAGTACACTCATGTCCATAAATTAAGGATAATGAAGTTCAGGCAAAGAAAGAGACAGAAGCAAAACAAATTTGACTTATTTGTAAAGTCTATTTATTAAACAAAAGGTAAAAGAGCAAAAAGATGCTATATGTTTGACATAATTAATAAAAATTGCGATTTTTACACCCTGGAGCAAATTTCAAAAAAACCTATTTACAAAAAACAGTATAACATGGTTAGTATGATGGTTAATATGAAGTATGTCTCCAGGACGATGCAATACAGGCCTTACAACGCCTAGGCATGCTGAGTATCAAATTATCAATCTGATCTTGGGGAATATTACACCGCTCATCAAGCAATGCCCTCCGAAGTTCCGGTTGACAGGTGGGAGGGGGTTGACGAGCTGCAATTCGTCGGCCAAGCATATCCCACACATGCTCTATTGATTCAAGTCCGGTGAGTATGCTGGCCAATCCATACGGGTGATATCCTCCAATTGAAGGCATTTGTCTACAATGTTTAAACGGTGAGGACGGGCGTTGTCATCCAGAAACAGAAATTCAGCACCCATGGCGCCCCGAAACAAACGTACATGTTGTTCCAGAATGACATCCCGATAGATGTGGCCTGTCATCGTTACACTCTGACCATGCAGGTCAGTTCTGGAACCAAGAATAATTCCTCCCCAAAACGAGCCATCCTGCACCACCGTAACGGTGTCGTTCAATGGTGTTCTCTTGAGGTAACGGGTACCTGGCGCTCTCCATATGAAAGTCCGGCGAGAATCAGACTGCAAACTAAACCTGGACTCGTCAGAAAACATCACACAAGACCACTGTTGCGGTGTCCACAATGCATGCTCTCTACTCCGGGTTAATCGCAGGCGACAGTGAGTTGCGGTAAGTGGAACACATCTGACAGGCCTACGAACATATAGACCAATGTGCCCTAAGCGTCTGTATACGGTCTGCCTTGAAACTGTCGTACCGGTAGCTGAAGAGAGCTGACGAGACAGGTCTGATGCTGTGCTCCGTCTGTTTCTTTTGGCAGTAACTGCTAAATACCGGTCCTCCTTCGGCGTTGTAACTCGGGGCGACCTGTGCTGTAACATCTACTCACATTACCATCATCTTGGAATCGTTGCCAAAGCCTGGAGATGACACTCTGGGCGATTCCAAGTTCCTCGGTTACTTCCAGCTGGGTACGTCCACATTCCAGTCGTCCGATAATTCTACCACATAAGAAATCATCCAAATGCTTCCTTTGTGCCATAACTATGCGGTTATTGCACTGAAAGGCTTTTAAAGAGCTTGTGAACAATTTTACTTCTTTGCCACCATTCCTTATATACCCCTCTCATACACTCTCGTCATTGTGACGTACTATCCGTGCCATCTGGTGGTTTCCTGTAATTTGCATATTCTTCTTCAAGATGTGTGTGATAATTCTACAGGTGAAATTTTTATTTTAGAGTTCAATTTCTGTGTGATTCTGAATTATCGTTAATTTATGGACATGAGTGTAAAATCAAATTATTTTAACCAGGAGAAATTGTTGGGCTTGATATCTTCAAAGATTCACATTTTCTAGGTAATATTCTCATCTCATTTCTAAATCTGGTATTGAAAAAGATGTTTGACATATTCTTTTAATATACGTGGCAGTATCACAGAATTTCCAAAATTATATATATTCTTTGTAAAGCCATCAAAAATGAATTGGCATGAAATGAGTTTGAAATGCCTTCCACTAAATTCAAATCCTGACTCCTGCAGAGTATATATTAGGCTTTTGAATTCTTTTACAGAATAAGTTCTTTCACGTCTACACATAAACCCCTTATATTAGCACCGTTACAGTACCCTTGTCCTCGATAATTTCCTAAATCTCATCCCTTCTTTTCTGATATACTTTCAGTTTTGCCTGATAAATATTTTCATATCAGTCTTTTACAGTTTCAAAGCAAATAAATCACTTATCTATACCCACATGACTTTAGTTATCTGTATTAATATATCTTAAAGCATATAATTATTCTTAATGACTTACATATGGAGTGAAACTCTGAAATACTTAGATTACTTAACCATATATTTCCTTTGTAATTCTTTTTTTAACCAAAGCAGAAATTATTTAGTTTCATATTCTATGAAGTAAATAGAAATACGATGTTGGTTGTAAGCAGCGATCCAAATGTTGTTTCATGATAGGGTCAAATCTTGCAAGTAATTTTATGAGACCTAAAAGATACCTTTTTTTATAGGTTTCGCTACTTCCTTGAACGCCAAATTATGCTCTGATAAATATAAAATTACAGTCACTATTCGTTTCTAAACACACTTTAAACGCAGTGTCTCATTTCTAATTATTTTTTAATGTTCTTTGCCAATAGTATTTCTCAGTTTCAATCTCTTTTCAGTTGTAACGAATTGTACATAACTTGCAAATGATATTTTGGCATTTCAAGACTTTATAGAAGAGAACTTAAATATATTAATTGGTTAAGTTTAGTTAAACACATGGTGGTATTTGAAGAAAATAATCTACGTACCTAATATTATGTTACATCATATTAGAGTAGAATAACCATCTTCGTTCTTGACGTTTTTCATTCATTAATCTTTCTGAAAATTATAGATTTTTATTCGTATAAAGTTCTGTTCGTATTCGTATAAAATTTTACGCATAAAAATGCTGTTGAAATATAAAAGTACATTAAAGCCATATTTTCAGTTGCAGCAGTCAGAGTTCTAATGGTCGCAGCAGTCACTTACTAATCAAAGTTCTTATGGTACTTGCTCTTGTAACTGGACTGAACATTTCATCATAATTGATACTTTTCCGCTGCGCAAATCCCTTTATTACAAATCTTGTTTTATACTTGTCTAATGTACCATCTGGATTTCTTTTGACTCCATATACTTACTTGAATCCTTTGGGTAATTCAGTCAATTCCCATGTCTGGTTTTCTTTCATTGAAGTCATTTCATTTTCCATAGTGCTTCTGCAGTTCCTGTGCTCTTGACTTTCTGTTGCTTCTTAATAAATTTTCGGATTCTCTTCATAGATAAATGACTCTGCTTTTCGTGACATAATCATCAAACCGTGATGGTTTCTTCGTTTGTGATCGATCTCTGAAAATTTATTTGACGAGAAGATTGTGCTCAATCTCTTCCTTCACTCTCAGTTTCAACATAAGGTGGTAAATGTATCTCTGTTTCCAATTTTCTCTCTTGTGTTTTTTTATTAGATGTGTGTCTGCCTGGATCTTGCATTAACACTGCAGCATGTCTGTCACAAATGCCACAGATCATAATTTTATTTATGAATTTACCTTAAAATGTTTCGATATACGATCACTTTTGTAGCCTGCCCTTTTTCTGCCTCTCTGCAATTTCCACCCAATTTTTTAAGAGTACAAATACTTTTGGGAAACATTGTACATAACAGTTGCATCAAGAAGAAAAAGTAAATTAAATTTTTCTTTAAATAGTATAATAACTAACTATTTTTTAAGTATTTGAGTTTAGAATAATTCTTTCAAATAGCTATGAAATTAATCATAGAAAATAAGAATGTTGAATAAATTATTCTTTGCTTTCTATAATACAATAAGTGAAAATGTACAAAAAGATATTTTAATATATCAATTGATCATATTAAATAATCATATCAAAGAATTATTTATGACAATAAGAAGATTATTATATAATCATTGACCTATACATCCATATAACAGATTTTGAAACAATGAAATTCACTTCATTTCTAACTTTTGTTATGTATTAAAATTTGATAATTAGTCAAAGAGTCGCACATCACAAACAAAGAATATTTAATTTTATAAAATTAGTATGAATAAATATCATGAGCAATTTTTAATTGCATAAAAATGAAAAGTAATATACATATACAATGGACAACAGAAATAACAAAAAGTACCAAAAACAATTTCTGTACAAATAATAATTTACTTAAACAATTATAATTTTGAAAATAATTTATCTACTAAAAAATACTTGATAGGGAATTCGCTTATAATAAATCCTCTTAGGTTAAAAAAATTATAATTATAAATGAACAATAAAAAATTAGAAAATATTAAAAGCTGTATATATAAAAAAAAAAAAAAAGAATTTTCATATGATAAACGAAAAATTATATTATTAAAAATTTTTTTATCAATAAATTATGAATAGAGAATTAAATAATAATAAATTAAATATTTGTACAGTGAAAATTTAAATGATATGAATATTTTTAATGGAATTTTATAAAATGGTAAATCCTGGCATGGTTTATTTATGGATTATTTAATTAAGAAATAATGAATTGTAAACACAAAAATTGTTTTAGAAAACCATGCGTTCAGTACTTTACAAAGTCATAATATATGCAGAAAGCTTGCTATAATAGAAAACAGTATGGAAGACCTCAAATAATGAAATGGATATATTTTGAATAATTAAAATTACATGAACCCTACTTTAATGGATCAAAATCTGCAATTTCATCAAAAAATAATTATAATATTTAAATATCAGCTCATACAATTAGGAATGTGTTAAAAATATGAAATGAGGAAAACACTTTAACGTCATCTAATAACACTTTAACACATATCAATATAAATGTTTAATTTACAGAATAAGTATATGAACAAGTCTATTATCTTCTGGGAATGATAAACAGAATTTAAGCTATGATTTAGATGAAAGAAAATAAAAATAAACACAAGTAATTATATAATCGGTATAGAACTGCCAAGCTAAGCTGGTTCCCCTACACCATAGCATAAAAACTATTTTTTTTTTTTTTTACAATCTCTAGGTTTAATCCTATGAGGGAAAAATTAAATTATTGAATTAAATGCCACAACACAAATACATAAAAGGAAAGGTATGGCCAGCTGGAATGGTATGGAATATAATTATACAGAAAAAGTAGTGGCAAGAATGCCTAAATATTAATTTCAAAAGGTGGCTTAACTCATTGATAAATTACATTTAACAACTTTCAAGTGTTTATTAATTTATTTATTATTTTTTGTAAATTTGCAGAATATATTTGTTATATATTTTTTTGTGATTGTACATAACTTTTCTTTTGTAATACATTTTATTATTCAATTTTGATTACTACTTAGATTGTTAAACTACTTAAATTAAATATGTCTAAAAGTATTCTATGGAATTATATAATATAGATTTTTTTTTTTACTACCTTTTAAAAAAAATATGTTATCTAGCTTCATATTTTGCATGCTGCTTTGAACAGTCTTTTTTTACCCACTGTACATAATAATAAGAAGCATTTTTCAGTGAGAATGTCTTTAGTCTGTTATCCTGTCTTCACTCAATTGTCCACTTTCAATTCTAAACATTAAAATAAATAAAATATGCATTAGATAAGAAAATAACAACGCAATTTCAAATCACAATTTAATCAAATTTAAAAAAGATTCAGAATGACTGAATCATATTTTATGGCTACATTGTTAATTAAATTGGTAATTAATAATAATGACATTATAAATTATTAACATAAATATGTTACGATAATAATTCAATTTTCTACAACATACATAAAATATCATTTTTATTTGCACTTTTTACGAATCGTTTGATTTTGTTTTAAATAAAATTTATATAATTTTCAAAATATTTCGATATTAAATTGAAAATTATATGCTTTTCTGTAACTCTTTTTTCGTTATAAGCCTTTATTTATATTTTGTTGCTTTGTTCTAAAGCTGGGTATCGAATTCAAGCTTTGTATACTTTTTTTCACGGATAACAATGATTTACCATCCTGATTTTTAAAAAATTAATTTCACATTCTAGAAAACGTTGGTTTCTACGACTTTTTTTTTGTGTGTGACAACTAAGTGATTTCGTTTTGTTACTTTATTTTGATGATTCGATTCAATTTTGATTTCAGGATTGGATCTTTTTCACAGGTTCAATTCTGAGCAGCCATTATTCAATTGAATGTTGGCTAATAGGGCTGGAAATCAATCGGATTTGATGAAATTTGATAGAGAACTTATGGTATTCTTTCATTAAGGGAGCAACACTTTTGTCAAAAATGCAAATAGTATTACTTATAATGTAACGAATCACTGTAGAGGGTTTAATTGTTTTACATGGTTTGCTCACATTTTGGCTAGCAACCAACTAACAGAAATTATTCTTATTAAAATCATTATACAGTCATTGCCTTCTTTTCGTTTATTTATTATGAGTTCATTTCAGAATAAGTTCAATTTTTTCTCCCCCTTACTCACTGCAGTTAATATTTTAAATTCGCATGTTAAGGTTGCAATATAATAGACGTGAAGATCTCCACTCCGACCTCAAATGATCTATAACTTGACACCATTGAAGTCCCAGATGGCGGTGATTTGTAGTTAGTGGTATGAATGCTAGGCAATATGAACACAGGGTGTCTGGCTTGGAGGTGTCCTTCAAATAATTGATTTCAATGTGTCACTAATATGTCAATAGACGCTCAAATTTTTGCTGCGCCGCAGCAATGCGGTGATCGTTCATCTCAGCAATTGCCAGTGTGCGCCAGATCCCAGGTTTGGTTTGTCGCTCTACGGTTATTTTCTGTATACTTTGGGCTAATTAGACCGGGATATATAGTTTAACGTGGATTCTAATCCACTAACCGCCAGAATTCGAACCTGAAGCCTATGGTAGTATGGCCAGAACGCGGATCCCAGTCTTCTTGAGGCAGTATCTGGGTGACCACTTCAGCTGACAATCATACACCGTAGATACATCCTTGTCAAGTCTTTCTGTAATATCGCTAAAGAAAAAATCCATCTCTCGTAGCCCTATAAATGGCCTCATTCAAACTCAGTAAGCTGCTGATATTGCCTTCTTTATCTCCTTGACAGCATTCTTGACTCAAATCAACTCACAATGCCGATCCAAAAGATAAATAAAGCCCCCTGAATTTAACATCACATATTTAAAACAAACGTGATTTTTATATTCATAGTGTCGTTATTATTCGTTTAGAGCAAAATTTGGATAGACGTCATCTTTCAGGCATTTTCTGTACAAAAACGCTTCCCAAATTTCATTCCTTTAGCATGACGATTTTATTTTTGGAGTTTCTTTATTTTTCGCCAGTGTATTTTATATCATACATAATAAAAGCAAGAGCTATCTAAATAATATCCAACTATAAAATTGTTTTGTCAAAAGTGTAAGATCATATTTAACTTTTTTATAAAAATTTAAACACATTGAATGAAAAGTATTGTTTGAATAAATTTCCATACATAGTAAACTACAGTGATTCAAACTTCATTTTGTCAGGTTTTTTTTTTTTTTTTTTTTTTTTTTTTTTTTTAATTAAGCGAATATAGCGAATTTAATAATTTTTTGATCAGTCAATCTCGATGAAATAATTTTGTAAACATGCTTTAAAGTACATTAAATCAATTGTTTAATCACACAGCAATAAGCAGTTACTAGCATATTATTATTACAAATGGCATTTCATGATTTTATTATAATATAAAAAGGTGGACGAATTCCGTAAATATAATTATTTAATCTCTTGATTTTATTAAACAATATAAAAATGTGGACAAATTCCTTAAATATAATTATTTAATCTCTTGATTTTATTAAACAATATAAATTATTTTTCTCTTTTATTTCATTAATTATTTTATAAATGCTTTTGCTATAATTTTTTTGTTATTTTTATTTTAAATATCATGTAAACAGTGCATATATAAAAGACAAACATAATAAAATAAATTTCAGATCTCTTTATTTAAATTACAATTTTGTTTTATTTTTCAGCATATAAATAGTTGTTGCAAATTTATTCCTATAACCAATCTCAAATATTTTTTTTTTTCATTTCTGATATTTTTATTTTTTCTATACAAGTTTAGTTGTTATAAAATAATATTTTAAATGTTTCTTTTTTTTTTTTTTTTTTTTTTGGAATTTAAAAAGAATCTATGTAAAAATTTCCCTTAAATTTCAAATTAAATTTTCAAAAATAGAATATTTATTATTAAAAGTACAATGAAAGTCCTTATTATATATAATAAGACAATAAATGCAATAAGAAATCAATGCAACAATGTTCTAATGCAACAAACAATACAAAAATGTTAATAGTAAAAAACAAAAGAAAAATTTTTCTGGAATTCTCTGGTAATTTTACAATAAACTTACCTTCAACAATTTTTGCTTTTCTTGGCTACAAAGAGTCTTATATTTTTGTAAGATAACATTAGGGATTTTACCAATCCTATAATAAATATCAAAATTTTTAAACTATTTTCATAATTTTTAGAGTAATAAAAAAAAAAACAAGTGTCATATTTATATATCCTATGCATTTACCTATGCAACTCATCAATAAATCTTTCTCTAATATCCGGAATTGCAGGTATCTGAAAATGTTACAGAAGAAAATAATAAATTCAAATGCATGTATTATTTTAAAAATAATTAACACATTATTCAGCTATCAATACAGTTGTGATAATTTTTAAACTAAAAATAAATATAATTGAAACAAACTTTAGAAAAGAAAACTAAACCAATAGAGAAAATTTAAAGATACTATTTCATACAAACATAAAAATGATATATATTATGAATTCAAACTTAAAAAACTTACAATTCTTGGAGAAAGAAGAACTGGTAAGAATTCATTCACAAAATAATGTTTTCGCATGAGGCTTGAAAAGAAAAAGTATTTTTAGAATGATGTGTGAAACATTTTATTAAATAAAATAGAACTTAAAAATCATTGACTAAAATCTTCTATGAATTAATTTCAACTTAACATTATCAATTTTCAGTATATAATTTACAGATATCTCGCCAAGAATTTATTTTTAATTTGTATTCATGAAACTTGAATACTATAAATTCAGGTTGCTGGCTATTGAACATATCTGATTTAAATCAAAAATGTTATATTTGCTTTAGTTGGAAATATAATATTTTTTTTTCTAAAACTATGTTGGTTTACCAACATTGGTACTAGAAAACTCCAGTTTTTCTGCTTGTTTACATCCATTGAAAAATGGTCTTTTTCATGAGATTTGAATAATTTTTCATAAGTATGTATCCTGAATGATATCTTGAATAGGTTGACAATAAGAGCAAATGAAACTTAAATTACCACTACATGCTAAAAAAAGGTACAGCTAGGAATTAATGTTACGCTTAACAGTTTTAAAAAGGGTGTTGCTATACAGGATAAACACAAGTGATTCATCAAATTTCAAAATATTATTTTTTTAGAAATATAAAACATAGAAAGATGAGAAATACATGAAAAGATGCATAAACTCACAAGCTGTGGTACTATATGGTGTGCATTCAAATGTTTCTGTGATAAATAGTTTATTAGATGGTAACAATGCAGAAGAGTTTTCGCTTGTTAAAATATGTGAAGTGTTCATTGGGTACAAAAGTAAAGCATGCGTTTGTATGCAGTATGGAAACAAAGTGCTTAATCATCATAACTGGTATTGTAAATTTCATAGTACCAGTTGCCTGTGTAAACAAAACTGGGGAATAAATGTTTTTTTTTTCCATACCAGGGGTGGAAAATAAAAATAAAAAATTTTACTACTACAGCTACAGGGCAATTTTGTAACATGAAAATTGCATTTTTGTAATATCTTTCTCTTTCTCAGCAGTTCCGGAGCAGCATATTTTTATATTAAAAGTTTATTTTCATTATTTAATAGAATAATCTCAGTTGTTTAATAGAAAAAATATATTACATTTTTCTTCGCATTTTGTTTTAGCATGCTATTATTACATTAAATATGTTTATTTAATTGCAATACGAATTATTTGAAATATATTGTAGTAAAAAATAAACGATTTATTTTATAATAAAAATACTAACAACAATTTAGTAATTAAAATAAAGGTCAGAGTGTAATATTTTTGGATTTTTTCTGTTTTAAATTGTTATAAAACAACTACCTAGCTTCCATTACATAAGATGGTATTCTTCCTGTATCTTGATACATTAACAAGAGTTTATTGATTAGATCTTCAGGTTGAACTTGCGGCTGAAATATTGAAAAAAAAAAAAATAAATAAAAAGATATTCATTTGGTCACTATAAATATAACATGTATTTTTAAATGATTTCATTTTATAATGTTAAATAAATAAAATAAGTTGAACTGTTTTTCAAATATAAATACTATTTATATGGACATTATGAAATATTATAAATTATATGATATAATGACATTATTATTGACTATTTTCAAGGACATTAAATACTAAAATATTAAGGATTAAATGCACTTCCTTCATTACAAATTTTAGTTCGATAAAACAATGTAATTTGTGATTGTACTAAATCCTAATTGAATTCTCTCCCCCTCCCAACACCTACTAAAAATTGGACAATTAAAAAATATCCAACTTCTAGTTAAACATTTAATATAGTAGCAAAAACTGATATGTATATATATATACACACACATAGAAAACAAAACCATACTTATGTATCAATATTCTTCTACTATTCTTAGGTATTTATTAATAGGAACTTTTCTAATCATATAATTTATTCATTGCTCATATTTAAGTAGACACCAAAATAGCACTTAGTTTGTGTTTTCTTTTTGCTATAATTTAAAACTTTTTTAATGTAATTTTAATTTGCTTGACATTCTTATTTTTGTGTATACACATTAGCAAGGGATTTTGTCATTTTCTAATAAAAAAACCCCTATTAATAATAGATCAGTGCTAAACATATCTCAAAGGTTAATTTCATATATATATATATATATATATATATATATATATATATATGAAATACTAATAAATCCTTATATATATAATATAAAAATTTATATATATATATATATATATATATATATATATATATATATATACACTGAAGTGACAAAAGTCAATGGGATAGCAATAAGCAAATTTTCAGATGGCAGTAGCATCGCGTAGAACAGGTATAAATGCGCAGTGCTTTCATTTCTGTTCAAGTTATTCATGTGAAGAGGTTTTGACGTGATGATGACCGCACGACGGGAATTAACAGACTTTGAACGCGGAATGTTAGTTGGAGCTAGACGCATGGGTCATGCCATTTCGGAAATCGTTAGGGAATTCAACATTCCCAGATCCACTGTGTCAAGAGTGTGCCGAGAGTATGAAATTTCAGGCATAACATCCCACCATGGACAGCGCAGTGGTCGACCGCCTGCACTTAACGACCGAGACCGGCGACGTCTGCAAAGAGTCGTAAATTCTAACAGACAAGCAACACTGCGTCAAATAACCGCAGAAATCAATGTGGGACGTACAAGAGACTTGTCTGTTAGAACTGTGCGGAGAAATTTGGCTTTCTTGGATTCCAGCAGAAGACCGACTCGAGTGCCTTTACTGACAGAACGACATCGCTTGCAGCGACTCTCGTGGGCACGTGAGCATATCGGTTGGTCCCTAGATGAATGGAAAACCGTGGCCTGGTCCGATGAGTCACGATTTCAGTTGATAAGAGCTGATGGTAGGGTTCGAGTGTGGCGCAGACCCCACGAAGCCATGGACCCAAACTGTCAGCAAGGCACTGTTCAAGCTGGTGGTGGCTCCGTAATGGTGTGGGCTGTTTTTTCATGGCATGGACTTGGTCCTCTGGTGCGACTGGACCGAACATTGACTGGAAAGGCTTATGTTCAGCTACTTGGAGATCACTTGCAGCCATTCATGGACTTCATGTACCCAAACAACGATGGGATTTTTATGGATGACAATGCGCCATGTCACCGGGCCACAACTGTTCGCGATTGGTTTGAAGAACATTCTGGACAATTCCAACGAATGATCTGGCCACCTAGATCGCCCGACATAAATCCCATCGAGCATTTATGGGACATCATCGAGAGGTCTGTTCGTGCCCAAAATCATGCACCATCAACGCTTTCACAATTATGGACGTCTATCGAGACAGCATGGCCCAATATTCCTGCAGAAGACTTCCAACGACTTGTTGAGTCCATGCCACGTCGAGTTGCTGCACTTCGCCGGGCGAAAGGAGGGCCGACACGATATTAAGAGGTATCCCATGACTTTTGTCATTTCAGTGTATAAGGATTTATTATATTAGTATATGTCTCAAAATCTACCAGTACATAGACGGCCTTGGCCCACAATGGGCTGTTTCACCAATGATGATGAACAATGTAATTTTCTATTTAGAAGTATGTGTTTAAAGGTAATATTTAAAAAAAAAAAAATTCATTTTATATTTGGAGCCCTCTGCAAAATAGATATTTTTATTGATAATTTCGGCAATTTTAGTATGAACTTTGAAATGGTATTACTGTATTTATACTATCAATAATTTTTTTTTTTTTTTACTAACAAAAAAAAAAAAAAAAAAAAAAAAAAACAGAATGAATATAATTTAATTGCATCAAGTATTTATTAAATTTTTTGTATACATTTAAAGACTTCATTTTTTTGGCACACATAATATTTTCAATGAAAATACTAATAAGGTCACATATGCTATTCAAAACTAATAACTATGCATAAAAATATATATAATTTGTGCAGTAAAATATTTAAAAATTAGTTTATTTTAAATGAAATCTATCTATCTCTCTATATATATTTTAAAGTTTGCGTGTGTGTCCGCCTATGCGCTATACACATCCAAATTTCACCAAAATTAGCAAGGATGCTTCTAATACAAAGCCTATCAATGAAAAAATAATAACTTCGAAATTTGATCAATGTTTGTCAAGTAATTATTTAATTATATTTTACGGCAATTTTTTTTTATTTTTCATGACTGATGAATTTTCCATAGTGGATGCTATTTATAAGCTGTTGTATTGTTCATAGCCAAGTTGAGGTAAAATAAATGAATAGCATATATTAAACGATGAATTGAAGCCACTTAAAATTTTAATAAATAAAAAAAATTTGTATTGATGGTTAATCTGGTTTAATTTCCAGAAGAATATTGCCAATTCCTTTAGGTTACCCTATGTGTCATTGTATGTTCAAAATTTGATAGCCATAGGGGTGAGTTTAGTAAGGGGATATAGTGTAAGGGAGAAAGAAAGCATTTATAAGGTTGTTTATTTAGATTGTAGTAAGTATTTTTGCACATTAAGCTTCACACTTTTTATTGTTAAATTTATGATGCTGATTATGAAAAGAAAACTATTTAATCAAGCCAAAATCCATCGACTAGGTTGGAAAGGTCTGTCAGCTTAATGAGGGGGAAAAAAACAATATTTTTTTCTTAATTTAATTAGCATCTCATAGTGATTAACAATAAAATAACAAATTGTTTCTAACAATTTCATGCAAATAAAACAACATTGTTTAATTTACATTAAACACTATAGATTAATATTCACCTTGGCAAATTTTTAATAATATAATTTGAATTACTATGTGATTTATAATGAATTTTATTATTATTTAATGTTTCTGGAAAAGAGTTGAAGCATTTTAACTGAATTAAATTTTCTAATGATTTTTAATATAACTGAAATATTTGAACTTTATTTTATGCAGTTAAAATATATAAGTGTAAGAAAGGGTTCCATGACATTTAATTTAATTGAAGAAGACACTCATGGAACAAAAAAAAGTTAACTACCCCTTATATTTGCTATAAAAAGAATTAATATATTTTATTTTTCTGATGCTGTGCTGGGTTACATGTGTTAATTATATGAAATTTTTTTGTACAAATATAAAATCCTTTAAGATGTGATTTCACCTTTAATCATTAAAAACAAATTAAAGATTTTCAAGCTCAGGCAAACACATTATGTAAAAGTAAAATGTCTCCTATTTCCTACAGAACATTCGAAAGAAGTTTATGGATTTAATATATGTATAGTTTTTATTGATGAAGAAAAGCATGATGAGCAAAATATAGACTTTTACAAAATATATATGTATATATAATAAAACAAAAAATGCACAACAAAAAATTTATGCTGAAACAAATATTTAAATAATAAAGGTAATGAAGATATAAGTTTAAATGCATTTCCTTGATAATTTAAATGTATAAAATTATGTGAATGCTACTTAAAATGTACCTCTAAATCATTAATTCTCGTCTTAAGCAAAACAATATAGTCATTGTAGATTGATTGACATGAAGATGGTACACTAAAGGGCTTTTCCAAACCGACCTGAAAAAATAAAAATATTCAAACCAAAAAAAGAATAAACATTCTAGTCACCCAGACTTGTTTATTTAATATACATTATTTCTGTTTCATAAATTAGTTGTTTTTATTATTCTATGAATTAGCTGCTGTTTATTTTGGGATTCCTCTATTGGTTAAAATATAATAATTTTATTATCTAATATTTGGGTTAAATATTTATTATAAAGATAATAATTTAGATAATAAAGGTGATAGGTTTTTATATTAAAGATAAATAAAATTGTTAATTTAATAATAAAAAAATTTTTTTTAGAAGGTAATTGAAATTCATCTGACAAACAGTATTTATTTTTAAGAAAAAAAATGTTACATGTATTAACATAATATTTTATTGATTGATGGAAGCAGTGAAAAGCATATATTAATTTGTATTATTTGTTACTTCTATATACATAATTACTTTTGATGCTACAAACATCATATCCAGACAACATTATATTCAATATACATATAAATTATTTTTGATGCTATAAACATCGCATCCAAATAACATTTGTAATAAACTGTACAAAATAATTTTCACTTGCCTTTAAAATTGCAACATTCTTTTCATAAGGCACTAAGGTTGACAGTGTATCAATTAAAAATGTAAAAACTTCAGGATTTTTTATTAACAAACAGTTTTCAAATTGTGCCTAAAAGAAAGAGATTCAACAATAGAAAAAAATGAATAATAATTAGAATAATAACAATTACAAATTCAAAGACTTGTTATTTTTAAATTATAGATTTAATCAATAATGGTAATATTAATAAAACGTTCTGTGCTTGAAAAAAAAAAAAAAAAATTAATAGTTTGATTTCACAAATATTTCAAAATTATCTAGTAGAGCATCTATCCATAAATATGTCGAATATATCTGAATAATAAGAGCATTCTATTAATTCCAAATACTAGAAACACAAATTCTCCAGTGAAAATGTTTGTTTTATCACTTGATCAACATTTTCAACTGAAAGGTTTACAGGATTTGGAATATGTAAATAATGTTCTAACAATTTAAGTTACTAATAAATTTGTGGTTTCCAAAGAATGTCCCATGTTAATAACTAATATTGAATTTGAATTTAAAATAAAAAATATGCATTGAAGATTTAATGTACATATTTATTCATGATTTTTTTATGCATAAAAAAAGTGTATTTGCCTTTAAAAACAAAATTTAACATACCAACCATAATTTGTATGCTGTGGAAATGAATCCTTAGAATTCAGAGCCATTTGTCGAGCAACTAATATTGCTTTTTTCAAAAAGTTTTCATTTAAAGACTGAAAAGACCTTTTCAATAGCTCTTCAAGGTGTTCTAAATAAAAAGGATGAAAGCATAAAATAGAAGACTGAATGGAAGAATAACTAATGCAACCTATATTTAGATAAATCAAGAATGTATGCTTCTACTGAAAAAAATGAAAATATAAAAAAATAAATGCTTTATTATCAGCCCAATATATATTTATTTAAAGGTGTGAAGAAACTTTCTGTGATTCCTTGAACACTTACTTATTCAATATTGATAATACTAGCTTTCATTGCTTTTTTATATTGTCATTTATATAAAAGATATTTTGCTTATGAATTTATAAATACATAATGTACTTTATCTCCCCGTATCTTTTATCATTTGTTATAAACATACCCAGAAAAAATAGATATCAATAATTATGATTCTTGCTCGGTTTTATGAATCCAGTGTTGTTACTGGAATTACTTTAGATGTCTTTTTCAATTTTTATCTCTTCATTACAGGTCTGCTACAATGAAAGGACATTAGAAATTATGAGCAACAAAGCCCAATTTTTGCAATGGTGGCCTGGTGAAAAATACTCTAAAATGTATTATTCCAATTCTTAAACATCCAACCAAAGTAATATGTTCAATCATTATGACAAAGGCACTGAGCACCTTTATGTGATGGTATTATGTACAAGCAAGTGTTACAAAACAGGCTTGCTACCTCAACTAAAGGAGTGGTTCTCACTGAACACTACTCGTACTGTAAACTCTTATTTACAATAAGAAAAATGTCCCATTACTACCTTTTAGCCTGTAAATTCCTTGGATATGAATTTAATTGAGAATGTGACTGATTTTTAACGAGTGAACTGGAAAAGGAGATGATAATACAAAAGCTAAGTTAATTGTAAGAATTATTTACATCTAAAATCATCATAAATAATCAAGTATCAACAGCATGCAATAAATATTAAAAAAAGCAAATTACTTATTAATAGTTCATTTGTATTTGTTTATAAAAATAATAATAAATAGATAATTTTATTATTTATTAACAATTAAAATTTCATTAATCTTAATAATGTACCATTAATGATACCATTTTAGAAAGAAAAATTACTAATGTAATGCATTTCATTTAAAATCTTAAGATGTGTGCCCTATAATTTGGCCAGGGGACTAATATATATATATAAATCGGCCTGTAAGCTATGCAAATTATAGTCAAAAGAAAGCCAAGTGGATTTTGCAGAAAATGAAAAAGCTACGAGTCTTTTTTAAGGAATTTAAAGAATGTGACCAGCCTATGAAGGCATATGTCCAAGAGCTGTGAAAGTTGTAAAACATATACAATCAGAGTAAATGAAATCATAAACAAATCATCAAAACTGGGAAAGGAACTGGGGATTAGAGAACAGTTAATAAATATATATGAAAGGAGCAATAAATCATAGGAAATTTAGAAATGGTTGTTATGAGAAAAGAAGGTAACTCAATTAATAGGGGTTACGGTAATAACTGAATCTATTAATTGCAGATCGAGAAGTTAGGAAGAGCAAAACGGGTATTATTCTCTCTATCTCTCTTCTTTTTTTTTTTTTTTTTGTTCCAATGCAGCTGGCATACAGACATGGACGTCTTAGATGCCTTAAGGCAAGCGCTGCACAGACGTACTCACTTTGCATGACCCAGGGGAGCGTGTAACTTGAAGATACGGACGCGGAGTAACAATGCCCCTGCAACGCTCTACGATCCTATTAGACCGGGTGGATTCGAACCCCTACAAACATCCAAGGCGCCGCCGGGGCGCTCGAACCCGAAACCTGTGGTACCGAGCGCTAGCCACTCGGCCATTCAGGCCCTTTTCTCTCTCTATATATAATGCTATATTTATAATAACCAAATAAAACAGTAAAAATTAAAATTCTGAAAAGTAACTTACTTAAAATTATGTCCAATGCAGTACTGTACTTTTTGTAAAAACATCCAAAACAACTATGTAGTGTTTCCAGTTAGTTATATTTTCTGATTCAACACAGAATAATAGATATGTTACGTCATTAATTTTTACACTCATTAAAATCTAAAAGAAATTTAAAAACATTTTAATTTAAAAAAAAATTAAGTTTCTACGGTAATAGATAGTTTTAATAGTTTTTACTCATACTACTATTTAATAATGTGCATTAATAATCAAATAGCAGCTAAACAAATAAATGAAATGATATATAGATATGAAGATATAATGCAATAAAATTTTGTTCACTAATAACAGCAATTATTTCACAAACATATAAGATACTTATAATAAGCTCCAATAAAGTAATAAATTAGTTAGTCACTTAGGTCATTAATTAATCCGAAGAATTTGAAAATAATTCGGAAGAAGCACTCAACATTGTGAAAGCTAAAATGAATAATTAAAATAATTAACCTTTTCTATTAGGGCATTCATGTGAAAAAAGGTTCATCTTGACATTTACAATTTTCTTGCAAATCATAAGCTTCCATGACTGTAAATATAAATTAATAAATAGTTAATAGTATTTTTGTAAAATAAAAAGATAATACAAAGAATAGTTTTAAATAAACACAGAGAAACTGAGCAATGAATAAACTTATAAATAAAATAAAATTATAACAAAAATATATCATTGCATTTATATGGACATCATTAAAATATTTTTAAAAATTAGAATTAACTACAATAAAATAACAAAAATATTGAAATTGCATATTTAAAAATTTTAAGGATAAATAAAATAAATTATATTTTTTAATAGTATTCCTTTTTCTTACCATTGTACCTCAATGATAAGAAAAATATGGTTGTAATTTAATTTCTATTTGTTTGTGATCAATTATTAAATTACACTCTTTATAGGGTTAAATGCTTTAAACTCAAGCAAATCTAAATTCAAGCTTAATAGATTCCATTTTATTTATTATTTACTTTTCAATTAAATATATGAAAAATAGAATTTTAAGTTCATCATTAAGCATTCAGAACATTAGAATGAAAAAAAAAAAATTATATTAACCACCTATATTAATGGTTTGCTTGACAAATTAATATAGTGAATTGCTATGAATAATTCATATAAAATGAATAAATGTGACATTTGTCACAATTAAAACAGTTTGTAGTTGTAATGTTTAGGATACAGTGGCATCTTTTTTTAATCCTATTTTGTCAGTATATACATAATGATATTTGGCAGTTCTTTTTAGCACAATTACAATAGATATGTTGATGATCATTATATAACTCTTATTGCATGTATTGTGCAATTTATAGTATTAAATTAATGTGCATTATGCCAGGAAACTTGACTTTAATTTTTTGCTGGTTGTATGCATTACATCCTTTGTTTTATAAAATAAGTTCAGTAGAAATTCACAATTAAATATCTGTTATTGACTAAAGCTACATGGTTGGAGTTTTTAGTATTTTCTTCCACATAATATGAAAAAATGGGACAATTATCCTTAAAAAGTCCACACAAGAAAAGCCTAACATTTTTTTTTTTTATACAGGAAATAGCATTAACACACCACACTGGAATTGATTCAATACAATTCTCAAACACATCAGAGGTATGAGTTACATGCTGAAAAAAAAAAAAATAACTAGATGCTTTGGAAAGGAAAAAAAAAATTAAATTTAGGGCTTAATACTGAACTTTCTAAATCAATAACAAAATGGAGTAAAACAGATATATCAGAGATATAAAGTCTGAGACATAAAATAGATATGGCAAAAGTTCTTAAAATTTTTCATAATAGGTAAAATACATTTGAGTAAATATGCATGAGTGAAACATTTTCCATTTAAAGAAGAGAGAAGGAAAAATTCATAATTAACAAGAAATAATGAATATTTTTTGAAATAAGAAATAATTGCTAAATTTCATGGACATAGACATAGATATTTCACGGATAATAGGCATATATTTAATAGATAATGGCAGATATTTAATTAATAAAGATTATCGCAGTGATTTAAAAGATAAAAAAAGTTATTGGTGATACTATTATTTCTAAATAGGTTTTAAATTGTAGTTTATATTAAATAAAACGTTTTTATGCACATGTAATTGAGATAACAAATGCATAAGCAAAAATATGAAAGCAATATAATAATAAAGTTAACTTTTATATAAAATCTATACAGACATTATATAATAATAAAATTAAAAAGAAAAAGAATAATACTATTTAGTTATCAAAAAAAAAAAAATTGCTAAGGAAACTTAAATATGCAGAAAGAATCAAGAAAAAAAAAAGCATTGATTTTGAAAAAAATAAATTTTAAATTTAAAAGACTGTTTTAACTTTATTTTGAATTGTTTTTAAAAATAAAAATTTAATATTTATTTCTATATTTAAAATAAATGAAGAATAGTTATAAAATTAACACCTGTTGAATAAGGTTCTTTAACAAATTGATAAAGAGCAGAAACACAAAATTCATGAAAAGCATCTATTTCAATTAATCCACATTTCCAGAGGGAATACAAAGTCTTCATTCTATAATAACATTTTCATTTATTATAAACTATTAAGATCATAAAAAAATACATTAAAATAATAATAAAAAAAAATTTCACTGTAATGAACCCCCCCCAAAAAAAAATAGTTTTATGGTCTGCCCTTTAAAACTGAGAAAAGTATAAAGGTTTTGAGTTCATTAATTGAGAAATGTACAAATTATGGTTAACAGATGTTTGTGTGTGTGTGGTCAGATTCATCATATGATAATTTTACTTTAAAAATTTAATAAATAATTCTTTTCAAGATTTTCTGATTTTGATGATCGATTAAAATAGGGAACATGATCCAACTTTAGTATATAAAAAGCAAACATTTGAACATTAAACAATTAAAAAAGTAAACAAATTTTAAACATCTAAAAAGCAAACTTTTATGTAATTTAAAGTTTTCTATTTAAATTAATACGAGACAATCATAACCTTTGTCAATAATAGGCTGGCCTAGACGTAGAATTCCTGTTCACATATATATATATATATATTTTATTTTGTCAAAATTTACTGCTAAATATATGTTCCATTTTAAAATTGCACTAATACAACATAGCTGTGATCATTGTTAAATAATACTTTCAAATGTGCCAACCTGTTTCAATCAACAAATATTTGTAAACAAACATTTTTAGGCATGAATAAAAAAAAAAGATTAACAGAAACTTAAAAACGACTAATCATTTTTGCGATTGGTTACTACAAAAATAGCACCAAGTACTAAAATACATATTAAAGTAATGTAATATGACGCATTAACTTCTTTTACTTGCTTTTCTATACTATATCATTTTTATTGTTTATAATGAAATGAAATATATATTTTTTAATTATCAAAAATTATCTAATATATATATTAGATAATTTTTGAGTTCTTTTCATATATGCAAGCCTGTGTACTCCTGCTTTACTAAATTACAGTTCTCAAAAAATAGTAAGAAACTATATTATCATTAAAATATAATTTTAAATAACTATATAATTTTGTATCACTTCATTCCCTATGGTTGTTGGCGGTGAATTTCGGCACTTTTTTTAAATAAATTTCTCACAAGGAAAAGAACTAAAAATATAGAAATAAATTTATTATCTGGGTTGCTTTTAACAAACAATGAACAATAAAATTGTTATTCTCAATTAATAATTGTACAGTAAGAATAATTAGCCTAAATATTTTTTCCCCCTATCCTTAAGATCAGAAGTCTCCAAACATTTTAGAAAAAAAGGCCACACTGATTCTTCCACTAAGTCCTAAAGGTCAAGACCTAGCTAGTTCATCATAACAGACTGTAGTTTTGAATTACGCACATTTTCGTTTCGTAACTAATTGGCGAGTGAGATATCTATGGAGCTTGACTTCTCTTCGCTCGCAATTTCGGTTGGTATTTACGGGCAAATTATTATTAATTAAATACTAAATAACTAATTTGAATTAATTATGTGAAAATTGATGTGGCATAAATAGGTGCATTTCTATGGAGAATTTTCCAATAAAATATTTATTAATATCTTGTTGCTGTTGTAACCTAATGCATGTGAAACAACAATTCAACAATTGTACATTGGTGTGCAAAACTTAAGCATCAATGTAAAAATTTAGCAGATAGCCATGAAATTGCAGAAAAAGAGGTCTGGAGATCAGTACAATGAACACGTAAGTCAGTAGAAACGTCATGCGTATGCAAATATCAGGAACGAAACGTCTGAGGCGACGTGAGCGTACGCAAAACACGTGATGTCGGTGCGCGCAGCTCAACAGTAGAATAAAAGGAAGGACGGAGACGCAATTCAACATATTCGCTGCAAGTGCCAGTGAGTCAGTTCGTGAAATATGGCTAGAAGAAATCACCTGGACGACTTCACACGTGGAAGAATGATCGGAAAGCTGGAGGAGGGGCGTACTGTCACCAGTGTAGCTGCAGAGTTCGGAACCAACAAAAGTGTCGTTTCGCGCGCTTGAAAGCGTTCCAAACCACAGGTACAGCTGTTAGAAAGGTTGGTGGTGGCAGCCCGAGGAAGACAACTGCAGGGGATGACCGATATATCGTCCTGCAAGCGAAAAGAGGCCGACAGCAGTCAGCAAGCGACATTGCTCAGCAACTTTGTACAGCAACGGGGCGACAAGTGTCGCGGTTTACTGTGGCCAGACGCCTTTACAAAGTGAGCTTATTCGCCCACTTTGAGGTGTGGAAGAAGACGTTGACGTTGTTAACTCAATCCAAGAGTGTGGTTAAATCTAACGAAAAATCTGATAGGAACCAGGAAAGAGAACAAATTAGAGGGCATTCACAAAGAAAATGATAACTTCGGATATAATCATAATAAAGAAAATAAATGAAGACAACGAATCAAAGAGAAGCAGAAGATGAAGAAACTAATAGATATTTATTTGCTGACATGTCTGATTAGCCTTTCTCTGTTCCAGACAGTATAAGAGTTCACTTAATACAAAGAAGAAGTAAAACGTTTCAAAGGAAAGACGGGCCACTTGTTTAAGTAAAGACACAGAAGAATAAAACGAAGAGTGCTAAACGACGGTTGACGTCTGATTGGGTTCTATATCAATGAGCCTGGGTGGCATACTCAACTGAAAACCAAAGCCAGCACTGTTTTTGTTACAGGCTCTTTGATACAAATGCAAATTTGATTAATGCATGTATATTCGTAACTGGTTTTACAGATTGGTAGAAATTAATCAATTAATCCTAAAATTCACAACAATGAAACTTCAAAACAACATGAAGCTTATTTTAAAAAATGTAAAATTTTAAGAACAATTCGAATGGCCAAGACAAACAAAGTAGACAGACAGCTGCTGAAACAGAAAAAAGAAAATAGAGACATCTTTTAAAAAAAAGACTCTAGACGTTACTATGTTTTGGCTAAACGAAATGTTCCAATCCGCGATACCAAAGAGTATATTCTGGCAGAGAGTAAACTAAATTTTATACAGCAGATTGAATTTCTATCAAAATATAATCATGTACTACACTTAATTGAGCTAGAACAGTCAAATAAATCATAGTCATGCGAGATATCAACAAGCTATTTGTCCCCCATCACACAAAATGAGTTTTTTTTTTTTTTTTACTTCTGGATGGAATTATTAAGAAGATCTGGACTAATTAAAATGCAAAGTATTTTAGTATAATCTTTTGACTGCGCCCCCATATCTCACACACAGATAAAAATGAGTGAAATTATCCGTTACATTCACATAGAGGGGGAAAAAAGTTGAAATAAAAGAGTCATTTCTAGGTTAACCCATTTCTAAGTTTAGATGTCCCTCTCCAAGTTACCTTGGTATAAGATATTTTAAAGGTTATTGAACAGGATGATTTATATATAACAATTTGCCAAGAAGACAATGCTCCTGCAATATCTGGAGGGCAAGCAACGATTTTACAACATCATAAAGCCTCGTTTGTATCCTGTATACAACACTCGCTCAATTTATGTGGAGTACAACAATTCTATCTGTGACTTTTTAGGACCTTACAGGATTATGCTTTTCTCGGGTTCTATTTTTCAGATGGATGATCTTTCTAACAAATGTTGAAATTACAATTAAGCGACTTTCATAAACAAGATTTTCAAACAAGTGTTGATTATGAAGCTCTTAAGCTAGTGTTTAAGTGCTTTAAGAAGAATTTTGATATTATTGAGGCACTGTATGATGCTTCCAATGAACAAAACCATAAGAGTTAATCAAACTGTGTTGTCTGCAATGTATGATTTTTGTGTTATGGAATAATGTCTTAAGAATGTGAACCACGTTCTAAAGTATGTGCAGATTTTGGGAATAAGCTTTGAGAAATCTGTTATCAAGGTGATAAGTCTAAAGGTCTTTTTTGAAAGCCCCCAAAAAAAAAAATGACTTTGTTGAGGGTGCACTGCAATTTGCAAAAGACACATGTGAAGAGATGGCATTCCTGTAGCAAAAGAACTACCAGGAGGAAGAAAATTATGCCAGAAAAGGCTCTAGAAGAGCGCTGCTTTTAGACTAACTACTAACTGAAAAGTCCATGTTAGAGTGCATTGACAAGTTTCAACAAGAATCGTTGCAAAAAGGTAGAATATATATCAGATGGTTAGCAGTCTTAGAGGCTAGCGATTTGATCGTGGTCCCGGAAACTTTACTTTCCAAGTTAGTAGAAAGTTGGTTGAAAATTACAATGAGCTTTTCGCAGATAGTATTCTTATAGAAATTTCACGCCTAAGGTTTCTAAAAGAAAAGTCTCTAGGTTAGACTTCATTAAGATTCTTAAAGTTTGGGTTGAATATGATCTTTATGATGCATTTAATTATCAAAAAAAGATACACAGTTAATAAAAAACACGTTAAGACACGGTATTATAATTTATTACATACCATTGTTCTTCCTAACCTACAGAAGCGTAATTAACTGGATATGATCGTTTTCATGCGTTATGGAGCTCCACCGTTCACAGCACATCAAGTGGTGAAGCTACTAAGGTCAGCATTGACATCGAACGCCTTTTGAGCAGGTACAGCAGAAATTAATGGTCTCCGAGATCACCAGGCAATACCCTAACAATAACTGATTATAGGGCTACCTCAAATCTCGGATCTATAGAGGAAATTCTCAGTCTTCCCCAGCACTGAAAGATTCGTACGGCGGGAACTAACAGGTATTTCCATTGATATGATGTTCTATGCTGCATCAATCGTTATGTTACAACTGCACTCAGTATTGTAATATGGAGATGAATAGATTGAGCATTTCAGATATAAATCATAAACAAATGACTCATTTAACTATTATCTTCCTTTTTTATGGCTTACCGAGACAGTAGTAGCGCTCTTTAATATCGATCTTGCAAAAAAAAAAAATGTTTTGTGTCATACAAAATTGCATACCACGATGAATATTAACCTGCAGACTTTTCAATTAATAGATTTTAACACATTTTACTTTTGCACCGAAACTTTTGAATTACCCTATATTTACAATATTATAAGCTTTCAGTAATTTTATTTGAAGTTCTTTTATTTATAAATGTATCAAATATTTACAAACAAAATTTAATGATAAGGATATTATTATTATCAACAAGAAAAATTATTCTATATTAACAAAAGAATGCACAGTTTTCCTTTCGTAGTTCCTTGCATACACAAAGCATAAAATTATATATACAAAATAATAATATAAAACCTACCTTCCTGTAGATATGTCTTCCTTTCTTGAAGAGAACAATTCTACACATAAAAAAATGTTAAGATATATTAAAAGGCAGCAAAAATATGCTAAACATTAAAAATATATTATAAAATTTATATTTAATTTAAATAGAATTTAACAATTTTAAAATCAACATATTACAAAAAATTTACCTTCTAGAAAATCTCTTATCACAGATGCATAAACCTACAGAATAAATAAACAAAAAAATAAATAAAGATAAAATAATTCAATAAGTATAAATAACATTTTCTATATCATTTCATTTATTTTATATGGTAAAGGTAGACTAATTTGAATAAACCTTTTCTATTTCTTCTCCAGTACCATTGAATGTTTTGCGTATGAAATGTGATAAAATACCTATAACAAAAAGAAATAATAATTTCATTCTGAGAAATCACAATTTAAAAAGATATACTAAACAATTTGCAATACATACTCATCTGAAAAAATTCTGGTGCATCACCTTCAATATCCATTAAAAATAAACTGCACAGGTTTCGTTTTAATAAATTAAGAATATTTGGAGATTTTAATCTAAATTGGGTAGAATAAAAGATTAACCAATCATGATTAATAATTAAATAAATATTTACTTAGGTACTATATAATGATGAATATAAATATATTTTAGGTTATAAATATATTTTTGTATTTAATAAAAAAAAGTCAAACATTTTTCACTGCATTAAATTTTGTAAAATAAATAAATATTAGAAATTTATTAATTGGATAATAATTTTCTGTCCTATACTGAAGTATAAGTAATACATAATTTAATAAAATAAATACATTCTATTAATTTGAGCTATTTTCCTTAAAATAAAACATAAAAGAAAATATTTTTAAAGATACAATAGCAAGAAGAGATAGTTATACAAATTCCATAATTTTAATTTCATCATGAATATCAATTTAAAATCTTAAATTGATACTTACTTTATTAAATAGGTATCGAAAGGAAAAATTGATAAAACATGAAGAGTCCAAAAAACTTCAATTTTCAAATTAGGCTGCAAGTGAATAATGGTTTTAGTTTGTAATTAAATAGTACATCAATATTCATATAATTAAATGACTAGTGATTAATTATTAAATAAATTTTATATCCTCTTTACTCAAAAACTTAAATATTTAATATTAGAGACGTTAAAAATGTTATTAATTTAAAGGAAATTTTCCTTGAAATTCTTTTCTTTTCTTGAAATTTCCTTAGAATTTCATTTGAAATTCTTTTAAAGACAAAAATATCAGACATTCTTAAATCATAGCTTCTTTAGAAAAAGTTAAAAAACATACATAATAAAAAAGAAGTAATATTTAATGGCAACTTGTATCCTGAAATTATTTTAAATTAATCTACATTGCAAAAATTTTTGAATAACATACAAGGTCAATTGAAAAATACCTCATATATGCAAACAAGATTAATGTCATATCATCTGATTTTTCTATGCATGTCACAGTTAAAGAAGTACTCTATTTTATGATACTTTATAATGTTCTATTTCTTAAACAATAATATTTCTTGAAACCTAAATGTTTATTTTATACAAAACTATCATAAAGAAATAAAAAATAAAGTTTTTAAATTTAAAATTTAAAATCAGTAATATAAAACGATTATATATTAATAGGAAAAGTATACAAGTATATTTTTCTGCCTTTAAAAAATAATCTCAAAGAAAGTATCTTTATTTAGCAACAAAAAAAAAAAAATATACAAATGGAAAAAACTAATTATTTACTTACTGTCATTACATTTTGAAATTTACCATTGCTTAAAAATTTTTATTCTGACAAACAAAATACAGTCAATATTAAAGGCATTTTTTTTTTTTTTATATCAATCAAACTCTTATATGAATCAAATGTCAATCTACAAAAGTGTATTAAATGCTTTATAAAACATGAGTGTGAATTCAAATTCATTCTAAATGACTTAAAGATTTCTGTTTTGTAAAAACAAATAAATCAACTACCAATTAATAGAAATAAATTTACTTATTTTTAAAAAATATTGTCAAATTAAAAACAATAAATTTGATGATATAATACAAAAAGTAGAAATAGATTCAAAGAAATATTAAAGCAATCAAATAAATGTTAAAACTTTTTCAATTTTATTTAATTTGTAAATTATTATTCATTATAATTAGTTTATTGCAGACTAAACTGCAACTTATAAATGCATTAAATAAACACTTATCAAATTATATACACATATTTGAAGGTATAATGTTGTTTACAAATATTTAACATTTACTTTTAAGAGTTAAACTAAGTTAATAAAAATTACAATATGATTATAAAATGACAGTCATGAAACAACAGTCATTCTCATGTTGCAGGCTTAGTTAAAGGCATTGGTAAAAAAAAAATGCCCATAGAGGTATTATTGCAATCCTATTTAAATATATCAAACAAATTTTAATTAATACTATACATATCCTAATATTACTAAATGTTATGATTAAAAATGAAAATATTAAATAATAAAATAGTGTACTGAGTGTGTAATTGTACTTAAATTTTTCTAATTTTATTTTATTTTCGCATTGTTTTTTAATAATAAATACTTATTATAGCTCCGGTTGTATTGTTATAGTTGTAATTCATATTTTAAATCATTTCCCTTAAAGACTGCAAAGTGTTTGTGGATATAAAGGCTATTCTTACTCTTAGATATTTGATATGTCAGAGGATGCATAGTACAAGACAGCAACAATACTTCAATTTCTACAAAAAGTCTCGAACTCTGTAAGCTATGGGGCACCCCAATTTTTCTTTTTTTAGAATTATTATTTTTTATTTACTTTTATTCCTAGTACTAGTTGTAATTCATATTTTCTTATCATCATATCACTGTTAAAATATGATGGTCTATTTGATCTGAAGTTTTATCCATTTCTTTCTTTTTCGTATTTACCTATCTTATTTATTTTCTTTTGGTTGCAAGAAAATATGTGCAATGATTCCTTCCTCTTAAACTTGAATTTGTGATCTATCATTGGCAATGGAATTAAGAATATCGAGTTTTAGAGTCTAAATATTTAATTTTAACATTCATTCAATTCTTTTATCTCGGGTATTTTAACAGTATTTGGGTAAATTGAAATAAAGCAGTATCAGCGAGCATAAATCTCAAATTTACAAGATAAGACATTAAAGATTAATTGAAAATAACAACACAGAAATAACTGATTTAAATCAATATAGCATAAAATAATAAATATATTATTTTATTAGAACATATTACATTAATACACTGAAATACATATAATTAAACATTTAAATTTAAGACAATTATTTGAAGGGGAAAAAAAAAAAAAGAAATTATTTTTGTTTGCTTATTCATATTTTTTTCTTTCTTTTTAATACATGACTACCACCTATTGCTTGTCAATGCATAGCTTCAGAAAATAAAACTTATTAATTCTTTTATATAGATTCACATCTGTTCCAGGCAGCATTTTCGACTCTAACATCTGATTGATTAGTTCCTTTTCTTCGGCGAAATTACAAATTTAACAATAAAAACCAAAATGAAGATCAATAGTATGTTCTCCTCTATAAATTTTTCTTCCTTTCTCATACTATATCTTGAAACTTTTCTAAACTAACTCCTATGGTCTTAAATTTTGAAACCTAAGATTGATTACTGATATGGTGGAAAGGGGAAACTCGACTGTTTCTTTACTCAATAACTACCAATCAAAAATACATCTCTTTTTGGTAACCACAAAAGCCTGCACATATCTATATCTATTAAACTGCGGTTTGGTCAGGATATATTTATTGGCAAAATCTCGATGCAAATTAATTATTTTTATTTTTAAGTTGGTTGCAATTCATTGGTTAGTATATTTTAATTATTTTAAAATCAGCCTAAAAAATAGGCTGGGCAGCATAAAAAACAATGTCAAACATGAAAATTTCACCAACCATGAAAAGTTGTAAAATTGGTATAAAACCCAGATTGCAATTTTTAATGAATACTGATTCAATTTCAAAATCTTTTTCAATGGATATAGGCTTTATATTAGAAATAGCTGTGCAAATTTGGATGTAAATTGAGTCAGTGCATAGGCTGACACACACAAACTTTAAGAACTATATATAAATTTAATATACTACATGAATAATGAATTATAAAATATAAACTGAATTGAGTGCTGTTATGCAGTAATGCAATTTAAATAAAAGTAGGCAAGGAAAAAGATTAAGTCAACATTTTTGATATCTTTATTAATATATCTATATATTAAAAAATAAAGATATCAAAAATGATATATTTATTAATACATCATTTTTGATATCTTTATTTTATGCTTCTGTCTCTGTTTCTGGGTTATAATGCATGTAATTTCACAGAGTCAAGCTTTTAGTATATTTATTTTATTTGACTCAATTTAGTACTAAGTATGTGTACACAATTAAAATGCATTTTTGCTATGATCAAAGAAAAAAAAATTTTTTTTTTTTTTTTTTTTTTTTTTTTTTTTTTTTTTTTTTTATTTATTCTATAACTGTATTCAGATTATTTTGAACAATATTTTAGTGGAAGTCACACTGTATGTATATATTTTAATTAATATGATTTATTCAATATTATTTTAACTTACAACTTCAGAAAGAATATCATAAAATTGCTCAAAATCAAAGTTCCATTTCATCAAACTTTTTATGTTCATACACATTCTAACCAAAGCAATCTAAAAAAAAATATATATATCAATAGAGCATTAATAAATTATCTATTTAAAAAAATACAAATATTTTCAGACATAAATAACTATAAACAGGTGAATACTTTAATTTATAAAAAGTTTTTCATCAAAATAAGTTTTTTAAAAACAAGACAAAAATCTTAATTATTCATGAAATTTAACTATTTTTTCCCTGGCTAAAAATACTATAATTGGGATTTATGGTAAATATTTTTCTGTGAGTATGGAGAGAAAAGCACATGAGAGAATGAGATTAATATTCTAAACATATGAAGATATATTCTGAAGAATGTCTATTTTATAACAGCAGTCACCAAATGTTTTGATTAAAGAGATTTCCATTATGATTGTTACCCAAATTCAGTCAAACAAAGACCTGCCATGCTGTATCAACTATAATTTTTTTTAAGACAGAAATGTTACTAAAGCTTTTAATTAAAAAAAAAAAATGGCACTTAAGTAACATCCTCTAAAAATAAAATAACAATATTTCTTAATGTTTATATACTTTTACTTCTGTATTCAAAAAGAAATGCAGCAGATAATGTGAATAAAATTAAAAAAAAAAAAAAAAAATTTGAACCGAGTTTTATTTTTTTTTATTTAAAATTGGCAAATAGCTGCAACAAATGCAATATAAAAATATTACATAATTTAACACAGATGAAAACATTTTGTTACAAAGAACATTAGCCTAAAAGTATTATTTTCCAATTGATTAAAAAAGTATTTCAAATTAAGACCAAATTCTTAATTTTGCAGTTAAAAGTTCAATTTAAGATCAGTTACCCTTTTTTCTTATATTGTTGCAATTATACATGGCATTAATATTAAAATATTTTATGATATTCTTATAATTCTTTTAACATATACACAGAAATTCTCACTCCTGAACATGAAATGGAAACAAATGTTATGCAATTTAATCTTACTTTAAAAATTTATTACTCCCGGTTTCGACTGCTGAAATTTTGCAAGTCAATTGATAGCATTAGCACATCACCTAAATTTGCAAAAATTGGTCCTAATATGAACTCATTGAATTGGCAAATAAACCATGTAAGATGTCAAAAAATTTAAAATATTAAGTTTAGTAGCAAATATATTAAAAGACGGGAAGCAGCATGAACGCTTTTGCTTTTGTTGAAGAAAGGGATGGGAGAGGCAAAGTTAAAACATTTGACATTCATTATTTTAATGAATTAATTTCATTAAAATTAGACAACTTATGAGTTCTTACTATTTGTAATTTCTATTTATTTTAGAACAGCTGATTATTTATATGAAGTAGTCTTTTTCTAAAATTACAAAGCTGAATACAATTTAAAAAATATATTAAGAATTAATATAATAGGTAGTTTTATTAAGTATTTAATGCAAATATTTCTGTATTCATACAATTTTCATAGTAAAAAATAATTATTATTTTAAAATGCCAAATAGTTCAAACGATTTTTTTGTACTCAACTCTTTCTAAAGGTGCCAAAAATAAATTAAATTCATCATTATGCTTCTTTGAAAATACATCAATCAACATTTTCGCCGCTATTAAACTATTATTTTGAAAGCAGGCCATTTCGCGGTTTTGTTTATAAATAAAGAGATACTGTTGCCACACTAGGCTTTCAACAATGCTAATAATAATAATATGGAATTTTGATTGGTTCATTCTTAGTAGCTTGGATGGTAAAAAGCTAAGAAAAAAAAAGTTTAAAAGATAAAAAAATTAAATTTGTTCCTGTTAGCAGAGGTGTAATGAAAAACAATAAACTGGCCAGAATGTACTTTTGGCAAAAATCCTGATTGACCACTTTTATGATGCTCTGAAGAGACATATTGCTGCATTTAACCCAGGGATGGGCAAACCACGGCCCGCCGGAAGGTTCTATCCTGCCCGCGGATAGAATTTTAATTTGCTGGTCGAGGCAAATTAAAAGAAATATATATTTATATATTATATATCGTTTTTCCTTTCCTTTTTTCTTTTTCCATGCATTTCTGATTAAATATTACTTTTTTCAAAGATCTTTTTTATTTTCTCTATTTTTGTTTTAAACATAAATCGACGGAAATAGCAAGCACAGACAACTTTCAATCGGTAAAGTGTTAAAAGTGGAAGTTCTTTGTTAGTTATATCTGTAGATTGGCGCCAACAAGCGTTATCTTTTCTCGGGAAACAGACATATGGGAATCAATATAGGTGAATTAAACCTCACTTGTGGCAGACTGCGCATTTTAAGCGCCAGACAGCGGCTTTTTCTTTTTCCGCGAGTGCTAATATTATTGATTGCGTGTGGAAAGATTGCGGACATATAGCATCATTGTGAATAGTAGTGAAATTATTAAAAGTATAGCGTAGCTAGTGCTTGTTTGGGTTGTTCTAAAATATTTCAACCTAAAATGGTCACTAAAAACGTAAAGTTGATTCAGAGTGCCCGTGCTTTTAATGATGAATGGATCTGGAAATATTTTTTATAGTTGTAAAAGATAAACCAGTGTGTTTCACCTGCAATGAAGCTGTAGCAGTCTTCAAAGAATATAACATTTCCCCGTAATTTCACATCTAAGCATAAGAATTCCAATTACGAAGCAATGTCCGAATATGAAAGAAAACAAAATGCAGAAAGTCTTTGTAAAAATTATTCAAGAAGGTAAACAATATCAAAGAAGCAGCTACACATGCGAGTTACATTGTAGTATACAATATTGCTAAAAATAACAAAGCTCTCAGTGATGGGAAGTTTTTTAAACAATGCATGCTCCAAGTTTGTGATGTTTTATGTCCAGACAAGAAAAATAATTTTGAGACTGTAAGCTTATGTCGAAAAACGGTGACTTCTGTGAATCAAAGCCATCGATAAAATTTGACATCACAATTAGAGTCAAAGATTGGCAGTTTAAATTTTGCTTCATAGCTATGGATGACAGCACTGATACAAATGATACTGCACAATTAGTATTATTTATAAGAAGTGTTGATGAGAACTTTGAAATTACCGAGGAACTGGTGGGCATGCATTCTTTAAAGAAATTACAACGGAATGTGATATTTTTTGTCAATTTCAGGAAGGACTTTCAACTTTGAAAGTGCCTATAACAAATGTATGTAATATTACGACCGATGGAGCACCAAATATGACAGGAAAAATCTGGATTTCTTGGCTCGTTAATCAAAACTATCCCTGGAACAATGTTGCTGTTTTCTACATTGTGTTATACATCAATATGCTTAGTGTAAATCTGCATTGAATATGAAACCCGTGCTTGATGCAGTCGTGAAGTTTGTAAATACTATTCGATCTCGTGGGCTCACTCACAGGCAATTTCGATATTTTATTCAGTCCGAGGAATCTGAATAATCTGATGTACTGTATTACACGAAAGTAAAAGGTGGCTTAATGCAGGATGTGTTTACGAGCGAGTATGGCAGCTGAAGACGACATTGTGTCGTTCTTCCATGAGTGCCTAATTATTAGAACATACAGAATGGCTTTCGGACTTTGCATTTTACACAGATCTTTTGTCATATGAGCAACTTGAATGTCAAGATTCAAGCTAAAAATCAATTTATCGACGACGATATCTGGGCCCCTCTCAAAAAGCTTTTAAACTAAAACCTAATATGTTTTGCTGAAATAATTATGAAGATGACTTGAAAAAAACTGCATTTTGAGTTCGAACGCAGATTTCAAGATTTCAGTGCCATTCAAACAGAATTGGAAATTTTTACCATACCTTTTAACGTAAAATGTGAAGCAGTGAGGTCAGATTTGCAGGTTGAATTAAATGAGTTGCAATATAACAATCATCTCAAGCAGTTGTTTCTAAATATGCCAAAATTAGAGTTTTACAAATCATTATCGAAAGTAAGTTTCCCAAATTAAGAATAAAATTATTTCAGAAGTGGACTGACAGATGAGCATTTAGCTTCGTTCCTTAGAATCAGTGCATCTCACTTCGAACCTCAATATAAGGAACTTTTAAAAATGAAATCATAATTCCATTCCTCTCATTAACATATTTAAATTGTAATACTTGTATATTGTTTTTAAAATTTTAGAAAAATTTATTTTGGCCCGCCAAACTTTTTTTTTTTTTCGATTTTGGCCAGAGACCGAAAAGTTTGCCCATCCCTGATTTAACCTGTTCCTAAAAGGAGAGGCTCAAGATAGCACCTTTGCACCTCTCTACTCTGAAAAATCCGTCCCTTCCGGATAGTTCTTCTGTTCTCTGATAGTGCCATCTAATTATATATAAAAATATTCTAAATGAACACTTAAAGAAATCTCTTCTCTCTTTTTAATTTAAAATTGTTTTAATATAAAACATGAGCAATACTTCCTTTGTTTTAACCTTTTACAAAAATTGTACATGTATATTTTGATGAAATGTTTATATAATTATGATGCGATGCTAAATTAATTACTTTGCTTTCATGTAACGAGGTTAGTACGCTTATGATGTTTTTCGATTGGTTCCCTTCTGTCGAGAGATACCTAGGTAGTAATTCGGAATAAGTGCAATTTATCTCTTTTACAACCCATCATAATTCATTTAGGTATCTGAGAGTCAGAATTTATACGTAAATTGAATGAATTTGAATGTTCCGATTCCAATTACCAGAGTGACGTCCTAACGATTGAAAAGGAGTGGATTCGAATCTTAGCTTTTGCAGTAAAATGATTGTTGTTTTGTTATCGTGTCCATGGATTTAAAATATAAATATCAAAGTTAGATCAAGTCAAAAGTCTTCACGATAGCGGCCGCTGGCAATGGCGCCGCTTCACTATATAGGACTTCTCTTAAGTTGGCCTCGATTGGCACCATACCAAATTGCAAAATATTGGGAGTGAGTGCCGGGCACTCTAGAATGTGTTTAGGTGTTAGGAAAGCGTTGGGGCAAGACCAGGGATGTTTTCCCTGGTCTTGTCTGGGAGAATCTTCATCCCTCTGTAATGATTAGTTCTGAGTCTGCTAATAACTGATATTAACTTCCTAGGGCAGTTGAAGTCCGTGATTAGAGGCTTCTTAAAGTTATGAGGAATTAGTCGGCTTTTGGCAACTGCGTTAGCATCTGCAAGTGTGATGGTAGTCCTGGGTTGATCATTGTCCCTGGCTTCTTTGGCTAAAGAGTCAGCGCATTCGTTGCCTTAAACTAAAAATAAATTATTTTAACTTAATTTAAAAAAAAAAAATTTTATTTTAAAAATCCATTTACTTTATTTATTATTTTTATTTTTTAATATGCCTGTTATTTTTAAATTTTCCTTTTCATGCGGTTTTATTTCAATAGCCTATCAGCATTAATCAGCTAGCCACAGAAATTTACTTCGATTACATTCCAAATATTCATCATCGTATCAACAAAAGGCTGGAAGAAACTTAACATCTGGACGTAAGTGTATTTCAACGATTGGCGTTAAATCAATATTCGCAAGACTGCAAGTCATGGTCGTCTAAGATTTCCATTTCCATCTGCACAAAGCAGTTGATTCCATTATTTTAAAATAGTTGTAGCTCTTAGCATCAAGCTCTTGCTCAATCTCATCAGCTCATTAAGTAGTTTCCTTTACAAAGATGCGTTTTAATTATTTCATCATGTACTAATCTTTCCAATCTTTTCGATTACTGTGTCTTTCTTCGGATCGAATAAGTAAATGTAAAAATAAGACTTAACTGCACTTTACAGAAAATCACTGTAAAAAAAACCTATCACATCATTCTACAACAAGTCCCAAGGAAGCTAATAGAAAAGAAAATAGTGATTTTAAAGGAAAGTAACAGTTTAAATTATTGAGAAAAATTAGATAGATATGTTAAAAAAAATATCATAATGTTCAAAAAAATATTTTAATGCTAGATCTATACCAAGAAAAAGTATATTACCAAAATTCTTCAAGATTAAATTTGATAAAACACAGCAAATAAAGTACCATGCAAGTAATTACAACCACATTAAGTAAATGAGAAACGAGATTCCCTCTTTCAATAAAAATTTAGTATGCATCCGATTTTACTTGTACAGGAATTAAAAACTTTCGGGGTTTTCCAGGACGGACTTATGAATCCTAGAATTTTTCCATAATAAATAAATAAATAATGGAATTACGGATAACAATCCCTAATTCCAGTATCTAAAGAATGCTCCTTTACTTCCTAAAATTTACTCGAATTCATAGTTTTAAAATATTTTAAGCAAAACTCAAACAACCTCCCACTTTAAAAATATTTGCGCATTCCGTACCGTCATTTATAATCTCTAGCAATCCTACTACTGTCTGCAAAGTATTTAACTAAAATTCAAATTTTAACCTGCTTTTAATTTGGTATTACTCATTAACTAATGCTTTCAATGTTACACCTGATGAACTGTGTTCGGGAAGAACACGATAGAACTGAAAACTTAATAAAAGATTTAGCGAAGAATAAATTTAGTTCTACCTGTGCAAGGCTGAACATATCAACGAATAAATTTCTATAATAATAAAAATAATAAATAAATAAAAAATAGCCGCTCTCTGGAAATTAAGTCAAACCTTTATAAGAGTCTAATTATATTTAATCCCATATTAAAAGGCTAACTATAGAATTTTTAATTTTCTCATAAATCAAAGCTTTTCACATTTCTTGCTGAACATCATGAAACAGTTTTTGTTTTTTTGCTCTGCAATTACTTTAATTGGGCCTGAATGGCCGAGTGTCTAGCGCTAGGTGCCACAGGTTGCGGGTTCGAGTCTCAGCGGTGCCATGGATGTTTGTAGTGGTTCGGAATACACACTTTAAGCCGTAGTTCCCGGTCTCCTATGACTGTAAGAGCGTCACGGAGCCAAAGTCAGACTTCTACCTACGGGTGCTCCATCAGAACAGAAGCTGCACCCCTCTTCTCTCCTTCCATGAGGGGCACGACAACAACAACATTACTTTAATTGCTCAGCGCTTCTTTTCCTTTCAAATTCAACATGTTCTATAGCTTTTAGGTGTTTTTTTTTTTCTTGTCATTGATTAAACAAACTTGGAGTGAGATCTTACTAAACTCAGCATTGTTATTTTGGCATTTAAATTGCCTCCAGTTGTTTGTATTCCATCGAAAATTTATCTCGGTCTTGTACTCTAAATTTATAGAAAACCTCTTTTAACAAGGTTGAGTGAGAAAATGTTAAAAATGCTGCAAATCCAAATTATAACAATGTTTACCATTAGTCATCTAATCTGCTTTCACTTCGTTTATATGCAAGCATAATGGCTTGAAATGAAGGAGTATCACAAATTTCTTTTCATATGCCTTTAAGGCTAGATATCCAATTGTTTGATGTTAAAATTTGAATACACAGCATAATCGTTTGATAACTACTTTGATGTTTGCAACTGCTGGGTCTAGGCATGATATCTCTTTGATAAATAGGAAATTTAACGGGCAGCGTTCAAATATTTTTAAATAGAATTTTTTACATGCACTTACAAAATCCTTGTGAAATAAATTTACAGATTCGTATTCTTTTACCATTTTTAATTGCTCTTTTTTACTGCAAAGCTTAAATGTACATTTCTGTAGGGCAATACATTTTCTTCTCCCTTACATAAATTTTCTGTAAATTGGAGATATTCTTTTTCAAAATGCAAAGCTTCATAAGCTTTTGTGCGAATTCCGTTCCGACAATACTTACTTTGCAATGGAAATAAAAGAAGCAAGGGTAAAGACGAATAAATACGAGAAATTAGATGAAGGATTAACTTCTCTACACTTTTATGTCATGGGAAGGGGAGGGGGGATACCAGCACACCAAGCATGCAGTTTTAAGGGTCTTTTAGTTTAAAAAATTTTTTTTTAAAGACCAAAAAAAAGGTCTAAAAATCTCATCGCTGTTTTCAACAAAAAAAAATGAGAAAAACATTTTTAGTATAAAAAGTCGGCGATTTCATAGGTACTTTGCCAATGATAAAAGCAACATTTTCTGTGTTAAAAAGTAAGCTATATACACTCAAGAGCTAAAACATTATGACCACCTGTCAATAACGAGTTGGCCCACCTTTGGCGCGCAACACAGCTTCAACCCGCGTTGGCATGGATGCCACAAGTCCTTGGTAGATGACCGGAAACAGATTGTACCAGATGTTTAAGCAACGGTCACGCAAATCCGAGATATTGTGAATTGGTGGTCTTTAAACTCCGAGCTGCCGTCCCAGGATATCCCAAATGTGTTCTATCGGATTTAGATTCGGTGAGTTAGGCGGACAGGACATTAACTGGAATTCAGCATCATGTTCCTGGAACCACTCCAACACAATTTTAGCCTTGTGACAAGGGGCGTTGTCCTGTTGGAACATTTCATTTCCAGCTGGTAAAATAGAGGCCATGTAAGGGTGCAACTGGTCCGTAATGATGTTCAGATACCCTGTAGCATTCATGGTCTGCTCTACCACAACCACGGGTCCCAGAGACGCCCCCAAAGCATAATACCACCACCACTGGCCTGTGTATGACCTACTGTACATTGAGGGAGCAACTGTTCGCCTGGAAGACGGCGTATCCTGACACGGCCATCGGCGTAATGAATGACAAACCGTGATTCATCTGACCAGGCAACTCTCTCCCATTGATCCATGGACCAGTCACAATGTTCCCGGCCCAGCGCAGGCGCAGTTGGCGATGACGCTTGGCCAGCAAAGGCACACGAGTGGGACGTTTGCTGCGTAGAACCACATCCAACAGTGTGCTCCGATACTATTCTACTTTGCCCGGCATTGCATTGGGCTGTCAGCTGAGCCACTGTCTGGCTCCGGTTTTGCTTCACCATGCGAGACAGTCACCGACGACCTTTTTCTTTGATAGCGTGTGGATGTCCAACACCATGTCGTCTGCTGCTGGTTTCACCGCCATTCATCCACTTTGCATAAGTACTAACAACTGTAGATCGCGAACAACCCACGAGTCGTGCAGTTTCGAAAATACTTGTCCGAGCCATTACAATCTGCCCTCTATCAAAGTCGCTTAGATCCGCAGCCTTACCCATCACACACAGAAGTGAAAGAATGATTCTTCAGACTCTCCAGCAGCAGTTAAATACCACTTCTACCTGATCACGTTTCTTCCACGTCATCCAGGCGAGTTCATTGCAAAACGTAGGTGTGGTCATAATGTTTTGGCTCTTGAGTGCATATCTAAAAGTACACTGACAATTAGAAATTCGTAGATATCCCAAGTAAAAATCAATATATAAAAGAAAATAGTTCCTTACTCCAAAATTGATGAAGTAAAAAGTATCTAGAGGCTGTTAAAGGAATGAAGACTTGTTTTCATTTTATTTCATCTACAATGTAGAATACATAAAAATAAAAATTCTCCAAATTTTAGTGATAGCAGCTAGGAACTTCGGAGCCTGGTATTTTAAAAGATATAACCCTAGGACCAACTAAATGAGACGGCAGTTTTCGGCGTCTGCCTGAACCTGATTGTAAATTTTTTATGTGTAAGTAAATTTATTATTTAAATTTACATGTATGGGATGACAGCACTGGATTACCATAAATGGCAACTTTTTTCTGTTTGGCTGTATGTTGCATGCTCACGTATTGTAAAACCATCGAATTTATTTATTTTGACGAAAGACTGATTAACAAGAAATAGTATTCATCGCTTAGTTCTTAGTTAAATGAAAGTAATGATTATTAAAAATTAAATTAGGTAAAATAATTATAAAACAGTGTTAAAAATCAACATTATCTACCTCATTCATTAAATTAATAAAAATTAAACATTTTCTATTCGTTGAAGTTTAATTTGATCTTTTCATCATTCGTTACCAATCACTTCCTTAACAATACCAATTATAGTATCTAATAATTGAACGAAATACAAGAAAGCCACAGCAACGCGTGGCCGTGTCTTCTAGTATGTATATATATGTGAGTGATAGATAACTTTCAATAACTTTTTTTTTTTCTTGCAGTCTGCCTTAAGTTACATTGAATATTTATGTTATAGCGGTATATAGTAATATAAGTTTTCACAAATTTGAGCCTCTCAACCTTGAAAGCGTAAGAATATAATTGCAAGCTATAAATCGATTTATATATAGTTATTTAATTGATTTTTATTCTTTCACAATATTTCGATATACATAAATGATGTAAATAAATAGATAAAAAACTGTAATGTTAATTAAGAATAAATCTGTGTAAATATCCCTATAACACAAAATTTTTGTAGCTTATTAAATATCTTTGACAATGAGAGGAAGAATATTTTTGTTTGAATTATGTGTCTTTAAAAAATATCACTAAAACATGTACTTGTAAAAAAAGGCATTTAAATAAATAAAAGAAAAATAATGCCACATATCGTAAAAGATTTTGGGGTAGCGTGCATAACTAGTGTGGGGAAGGGGTCAGGTTCAAATCCGCTGGTAGTGTTAATTGCAATCAAGGCTTTCAGAAATGTAGCAATTTGGTTTGTCGCTCAAAGGTCATTTTTCACACTTTAGGTTAATAAGACTGGGATCTCCCTTTTAACATGGATTCCGAATCCCTAACAAGCCTCCATGTCATCGGTAAAATTTGATACATAAATCAATTAAATAAGTTTTCTCATTTAATAATTTTTATTCAAAATATTTTCAAAAAAGAAACTATTTCATGTTTTGGAAGTTATAGATTAATATAAATATCAATACAATTTAATTTTTTTCCTTGATATTTTCATACTTCTATGTATAGGGTTATAACTGACATTTCCTGAACTATGTACCAAATTTAGAACCGCCCATCTTTCCAAGCAAATTGCAGTACATTTAAAAGAAAGCCTCAAATGGTGCGTGAAATCTGTCGTTTTTTTTTTACACTACAACAAAAATTGAGATTTTGAAGTATATCTATTAGAGAAGCAGAAGAAAGCCGCTTTGGAACTAAAAGCAACACATTTTTAAAATTTTCTAAAATAACAAAACACTATCACCCATGTGATTGTGTTTAAAAATGTGAGAAAGTTTTTTAAAAAAAATTATTATTTTTTTTTTAACTAAGTTTACAGATTGCTTTTTAACAGTTCTTTAAAGGAATAAGCTAGTATTTTTTTTTTTTTTTTTATACTGATAATATAAAAAAGTAAAAAACGGTCACAAACATAGTTCAATGAAATATAAAAAAGCTTTTTATGAAAAATTTATTATTTATGTAAAAATTTTCACAATAATGCACAAAAAAAGTCCAACCAAAAACAATGTCGAATGCCATTCAGATAGTATGTACAAAAATTACAAATGACATATTTCAATACTGTAAACAAAGACTGTCCAAGTCACAATCTGGAGATGTTATAAATGCAGTTCAACAAGATATCAAGATCTTCATATACCTATTTTATTTTTTTTTTTTGTTGAATTTTATAGGATACACATTTATAGCATCTTACTTATTCGTCACTGATGATCATAATTCTATATAATTTATTGCTCAACAACTAAAATTATATTATTTTATTTTATGTACTAACATAGTTTAAAAAAGCTAAAGGTTTGGACACCAACTCAGTAAACAGTCTGCTCTGTCCTATTTTATCCACAAACAAATCTGCCCATAAATATAATAATTGTTGTAATGTTTGAAAAACATCAAACTATGACATAAATTCATTTTCATGTGAAATATAAATAATTTTAGATAAAGTTAAAACAAAACATTGATATTAATGTTACTTATCAGGAAAAATATATTTATTATGTATGCACTAAATCATAAATCAATTACTATACATTAAAATGTTGATTAAAAATATTTTTTCAATCCATACATATGATTAATTTCTAACATTTCAAGAAAGCTCATCAGCAAAATCTATAATATCTAATATCATAACACATTTAATTTTTCAAGAAATGTTATTATTTAGATAGATCTATAATTATTATGAAATAATTTTTACTCCTTAAGTTATTTCATAAGAAAATAAGATTTTTAGGAAATGAAGAGATATTTTATAATATATGCAAGATGCATATTTCTCACTTAAATTTAAAAGAAATATCCCGATCCAAGTTAAGAAGGAATAAAGGCAATTCATAAACAATCTCTCTTTTTTTATACAAATTTGAAATAATGAAGAAGGAACTTGGAAAAATCGAACAAATAATTTCCAATTATGTTAAATAATTAATGCGCTTATTTAAAAACATTAATGTTAATAAATGATAAATAAAATGAACTGTTTTTTTTTTTTGATTAAGAATCCTTCATTGTTAACAGAAAATTTTACATGGAAAATTTTTAAAATAATGAAATAATTTTAATAAATAATTTCTTCTATGAAATTTAATAAATGAAAAATTATCTTATCATCAGCATGTTTCTCACCAGAAATAATAAAATTCACATAAATTTTGAACTTTTTTTTTTAAATCTATGGCATTATAGTTTGCCTATAATAAGTATGACATTGAAAATTAATAGTTCAATTATATTTTAAAACATATATTCCTGCAATGAAGAATGCAAAATCAGCTTAAATGAATGACAACTAATATATAAACAAAAATAATTCTTAATGATTTCAAAAAAAAAAAAAAAAAAAAATTAAACAACTGATAGATAAAGAATTCTAAAATTTAAATTCCTTATATTTCTTTGGTGGCTTTGTACTAGTTAGCTGTTGCTTTTTCCTCTTATTCTTTTGGCGGGCAGCATGTTCAGCAACCATATCACTTAAATCTTCTTTCTCTAATTGGGACTGTTGTTCTCGCATAGTTTGTTCATAGCGAGCTGCCATAGCAGCACTATCCATTTCTAGTTCACTAGGATCCAAAGCAACTTCTATTCCTTGAGGTGGAACAGATGAAGTTCCAGGCATTTTAAGTTTACTAGCAGGAATAGCCCCAGCAATATCATATATGTGTGTAGATCCCATCATAGCAGCACCAATTCTTTCACCTTTCTTTTCTGGCAATATAGTGTACAGAGCTGGAGTCTCACCTCCTTCAATCTCAGATTCTATCTTTTTTTTACGTAATTCTATCATATCAGGGGTTTCCATGCCAGCTGGAATGGAACTGAATCCACTTGGAGTGATAAGACCCTCAGCTGGTGTAACAAGACCAGATTCATCATCTGCCTTTTCCTCTTCCTCTTCATCTTCCTCCTCCTCTTCATCTTCTTCTTCTTCTGAAGATTCTGATTCTAATTCTCCCCAGAGAGTGTGATCAATTTCCTCTTCATGAACATTTGGCTGATTTTCAGCAATTTGAGTTCCAAATACATCACCATAAAGCGGACGTCCAGTTTCATCAACTGGAGGTTTACCCCAACCACCAGCATGATATCCAAAAGAACAATCTTCAGGAATAGGGGCATTAAGACCAGGAATTTTCAAATTAGGGTATGATGGAGGAGGACCATACCGTTGCATGGCAATTAGCCATGGAGGAGGGCATTTGTGGGCATTAGGACCAGTTGGCATTCCTAAAGCAGTTCTTAAATCTTCACTCAGATCACCTGGTTTTTTCTCTTTTAACCTTGTCTCAAATTCTTTACCTTCATAATATAAATCGCCATGGATAGTCATTTTAGGTTTGGTTTGCCATTTAAAAAAAGCATCATGAAGTTTTTGATAATCAATATCAATTTTCCCTAATTTAGGTCTTACTCTTTCACGCATTTTGGCCTTCATTGTCTTCTGATCCTCTTTTTCTTGTAAAGCTTGTCGCATTTCCATGATTCCAGTCCTTTTGATGAAATCTGGCAATTCAAAAGCAGGCTTTTCTATTCCACGTTTACCTTGTAAATATTTACGCTTAAAACACCAATGTCGTGGAACAGGTACAGTGTTACGAGATGCTTTTAAATGCAATAGAAGAATAGGATCCTTGGCTGTCACATCATGCATCTCAACCAATTCAGGTCGACTGACTTTTTGTTTCAGTTCAGCAACAGTCATTCTACTTAATTTTTTAAGTTTTCTTTTAGATAGTTTGGGCTTTTCTTCTTCAATCTTATCATCATCATCTTTCTCATCATCATCATCATCTAAATCTACAGGCTTTTTCCTTAGTGTCATTGGATTAATGATTTCATCCTTAAGTTGGTTTTTTGCAATATCCATAGGAGTTTCCTCATTTTCCTTTTCCCCATCAGTTAATTTGAATCTTTCAAATATTTTCATAAACTGAGAATATAAAGGGTCTTTGATATTAATAACTTCTTGTACATATTCAACATCTATATCACTAACTGTTTCTTTAAGTTTATCTGAATAAATTTCGGTGTTTTCTTGAATTCTTGAACTACGTTTCCTCTTCTTCTTCTTTTTACGGCGCCTACTTTTGGATTCCTTGTTTTTAACAGAATCCTCTTCACCATAAACATCATCATCTTCAGTAGACATTAGTGTCCCAGTAGTTGGTTTGTGAGATAGTCCTTTTTCTTCTCCAGTCGTAACAGGAATATCTGAATCAAGAAGATGGACTCTTTGATTTTGTAAAGCAAGAACTTTTTCAATTGCTTGAGGCAATTTTATTTCTTCAGGTAATTTTGATTGTTCATCCTCTAATAACTGTGTTTCTTCATTAACAGTGGCTTTAGCCTCTTTGATCTTCGGCCTTCCTTCTTTGGCTCTCAACCTAATTTCTTCTTCTGCGTTTAGTCTAGCCTCTTCCTCAGCTCTGAGTCTAGCTTCTTCCATTGCCTTTACAATAGCGTCCTCTTCTGCTTTCAGCCTGGCTTCCTCCTCTGCCTTAGCCCTAGCTTCCGCTTCTGCTCTCAACTTGGCATTTTCCACTGCCTTTGCTCTAGCCTCCGCTTCTGCTCTCAGCTTGGCTTCTTCCACTGCCTTTACCCTAGCCTCCTCTTCTGCTCTCAGTCTCGCTTCTTTCGCTGCTTTTGCTCTAGCCTCTGCTTCTGCTCTCATCCTGGCTTCTTCTACTGCCTTTGTCCTAGCCTCCTCTTCTGCTCTAAGCCTAGCTTCTTCTTCCGCTTTTACCCTAGCCTCCTCTTCTGCTCTCAGCCTAGCCTCTTTCTCTGCCTTTGCCCTAGCTTCCTCTTCTGCTCTTAGCCTGGCTTCTTTCTCTGCCTTTTTTGCCCTAGCCTCCGCTTCAGCTCGCAGCCTGGCTTCTTCTACTGCCTTTGCCCTAGCCTCAACTTCTGCTCTCAGCCTGGCTTCCTCCACTGCTTTTGCCCTAGCCTCCTCTTCTGCTCTACGTCTGGCTTCTTCCTCTGCCTTTACCCTAGCCTCCTCTTCTGCTATAAGCCTGGCTTCTTCTTCCGCCTTTACCCTAGCCTCCTCTTCCGCTCTCAGCCTAGCTTCTTCCTCTGCTTTTACCCTAGCTTCTTCCTCCGCCTTTACCCTAGCCACCTCTTCTGCTCTTTGCCTGGCTTCTTCTGCCCTTACCCTAGCTTCCTCTTCTGCTCTCACTCTAGCTTCTTCCTCTGCCTTTACCCTGGCCTCTTCTTCTACTCTCAGCCTAGCTTCTTCCTCTGCCTTTGCCCTAGCTTCCTCTTCTGCTCTTAGCCTAGCTTCTTCCTCTGCCTTTACCCTAGCCTCCTCTTCTGCTCTCAGCCTAGCTTCTTCCTCTGCCTTTACCCTAGCCTCCTCTTCTGCTCTCAGCCTGGCTTCTTCCTCTGCCTTTATCCTAGCCTCCTCTTCTGCTCTCAGCCTAGCTTCTTCCTCTGCCTTTATCCTAGCCTCCTCTTCTGCTCTCAACCTAGCGTCTTCCTCTGCCTTTACTCTAGCTTCCTCATCTACTCTGCGCCTAGCTTCTTCCTCTGCCTTAATCATATCTTCTTCTCCACTCTTGTCATCTTGTTCAGCTTCTTGAATGTCTTCTAACGGATCTCCTTCATCAGTTGATTGATTATCATCCTCTACATTTTCTTCATCAACATCCATCAATTCTCCAGGATTTTGCATTGGAATTTCTGCTGTAACATTGTACAAATATATATTAATTATTAATAAATAATATATAATAGATTTATTTGTTAAATATACTTAATCAAGTTTAACATAAGCAAATATTTTTTTAATAAAATTCGTATTTTAATAAAAATGCTATTAAATAAAGGCTAGCCACATTTTAAGATGAAATAAATTCCCAGTTCCAATTAAGTAAAAAAATCAATGATAAAGAAAAGAAAGAGCTAGGGAGTTAGCACAAAGAAATGATGAGAAGTAACATTTAAATATTACACACTGTCCTAATGAAGTACCTAGAAAGAATTTGTTAATATTTAAATTTTGTATCAAATAAACATTCAAGCAAATGTGCACCAGGAAATTTATTTTATAATTAAATGAATTTTTTTATTTTTATTAAAATAGATTTCTCTATATTAAGGCAAAAATTTGACAGTCTGAATACCATAAAAACATGAAAATCATTTTTTTAAATTTTTTTTTTTTTTTTATTTGATGGACAGCTAGAAATTAAAGTTCTCAGTTATTTTTAAATTAATTAAAAAAATCTATTTTTTTCATTGTTCAAGCGAATAATTTTTCTATTAAGAGAACTATAAATTGGAAATAAGCTAAGTTAACAGAAGAAGAAAAATAACTATCTGCAAACTCACAGTAACCTATGATAACATAATGACATAGAATCCAAAAATATATATATTTAAATATCCTTGTTGTGAATAAATAAATACATATATCAATATTCCTTTGAAGTTTAGCTTTAAAATAGCATTCATTGCTTCTGATTATAAGTCCATACAAGGACAAATTAAAACTTTCTTAATCTATTTATCTACTGAATTTGAAACAATAACATTGTATTATCATTACATAAAAAGCAACCCTACATTATTGTCTTGCTTTGTAAAGTACTTTGCCATGGTTTCTAAAATATTAGTGGTTGTTTATGGTCCATTCTTAGTTGTTAATGATCCACTTATGGAAGTCGCCATTTAATGATTCTTTATTATTATACTCATAATGGGATATCAAAATATTCACAAGCAAATTCAATCAATAAAATGTATTGCAATTTTTATGTTGGAAAGTAACATTTTTTTTTTTTTTTCTTTTTTGCATACAATATTTCGGCACATTCCCATCGTTTTATGGAATATTTGGGAGTTTTTTAGTTTCTCTTTTCCAAAATAACTAGCTACAAAATCAGCCAATTTCTCCAAATGTATCTACAGTGTGCAGCCTGCACCTATATTATCTAGATCTGACAAGTTCATAGCTCTTTCAATTCTCTTATTCACATTGTGATATGTCCTGTTACGTACAGAGAAAATTTCTCCAGACTAATACTTCCTTTGTAATGCACTATTTTATTATTTCATTACTGGCAGTATTACCTCTTGTATTATGTTTTTATTTTTAATTATTATGCGCGTTTGCACTTGAGATTATGATTAAATGAACGGTTTTAATTTTCATTTGCTAGCAATTCAATAATCAAAATCACAATTTTCGATGTAATACATTTTTTACAAGTACACATTTATTGCAAGATCTGCTGCTATTTTGATTGATTATCTGCTGCTATTTTGAAAAATTTACTATAACATTTTTCTTTTTTAAAGAAATAAAAGCTTGGATCTTAAAATAAGTTTAAAGAGAATGATAATTTTTTCTTTGTTTAAAAAGTACCAATTGACAATATATATCTATATATATATATATATAATTTTCAATACATCAATAAAAAATTAAATATTTTACATGTTGTCTTGAAGTAGGCTACTCATTGACATAATAAATAATAATTCACCTCAATTAACCTCAACAATATTAATTCGGCACAATTCAATTTTATCCAAAATTTGAAATGCAATGCAGAATAATTTTTTATGAATTCAGACTCATTTCATTTTATATATTTGTATTTCTATATTTTTTACTGTATATATGTATATAATGATGTACAATATTTAAGAATGAAAACACCAACAAATGAAAGTTTACAGAACACTACCTTGTTTTGATACCAAACAAAATTGGCAAATATTACATTTTGTAAAATATATTTTTGACAACAGTTATATAAAAAAATCTAAAAAATTTCTAATAAACTAAATATAAAAAACTTCTCTGTGATATCTTTAAAAACAGGACGAATAATATTAAAATTAAAAATTACCATACAAAACTTCGAAATATGCTTTATTTAGAATCTATCAAAAGATTTTTTTTTTTAAATAATTTGGGCCAAGTCAATCAACTATTATGTCATGTCTACAAAACAAACAATTTTTTAGCATATATATTACACCAACATATTTTGCTTCTAAAAACAAAATTAACTGGTTTCAATAACATGAACAAATATTAAATCTCTTTTCTACATTTCTTTTTTTTTCTAATTTAAAATTCACAGTTTTTTTTTTTTTTTTTATTATATTTATTTATTTACAAATTAGGCCTTGTAAAACACGGGCGCTTTTATGAATCATGCTTGTAATACAATTTAACTTTTAAAAAAAATGTAAATATCCATTTTTCTAAAAACAAAAACTACTTATTGAAATAATAATTGCAGGACTATACAAAGAAAGTCAAACCAATAGAGAATCAAGCCCAAGTTCAAGCACTTAGGAAAAAAGAAGTTCAGTTGTTCAGTTTGAGAATATTCTTTTCAAAAGTTATCACTGTTGCTTTGTGACATTTCACTTCATTAAAATATTCTAATATTGACGAAAGGCACTTAAATAAGTTGTGACAAACTATTCCATGGCAAGAAAAACATGAACATTACTTTTTAACAAAAGTGACTGATATTATATTGTTTTTACGATTTGGATTTCTTTAAAAAAAAAAAAAAAAAAATCATTATGAATTCTATGCCGTGAGTGTAATGGATGAAAATGTGGGCAGCACTGCGTTGCGACCTGGCAATCAAGGACAACAAATATCCAATTCCTCACCAAAAATCCGAAAGCTAATGGGTAGATCGGTGTCGGATTACAAAAGTGGCATCAAATGCCTGATTAAAAAATTCATAATATGGTGCAATATAGTGCAATCTTATATATTTTGTTTCTAAAAACAAATACTACTCATTTACTTAAACATAAAAAAACATTAAATCGTTTTCTACAATTTTCTTATTTCTTCCTTAAAATTCAGTTTGTTTTTTTTTTCACAAATTAGGCCTTATCAAAAGTAACATGCCTATATTAAAATTTAAAATTAATTTGCATAGCTGCAAAAAAATATCATTCAACTAGCAACATTTTTTTAAAAGTGTGTGGCATATTTATATATATATATATACAATGAATATCATTCCATGTAATGTGCATGATACAATGAAATGTTCTATCGTTGAAGTTGATTTTTATATTCTAGCTGTTTTAATAATTTTATTTACTATTACTTATTTAATATTCATGAAGATTATGATGTTTGATGCCCCTTATTTTTGTACCAAGTTAGCAATCTCCAAAAGAGGAATATAGATGGAAGTGACTCGACTTATTAATATAATCATGGCAACTTAAGCTTATGACAGGCTGCCTGGTTAATGATCAATCACTAATTTTTAAATTAGTGATTGTAGTAGTGATTTTTAGACTAGTATCTATCTTTACTGTTACTATTTAAAAAATGTGTATATATACTTAATGCATCTTGGGATTAAGCAAATTAGAGAAGAAAGTAAGGTTTTTAATATTATATATTTTATTTGGTACTTACATATTAACGGTACCTTGGCGACAGTTGAGCCAATAAAGAGCACACACGCCAACCGCAGCTACAGATTTGGCGCCAATCTACACTTAAAATTTTTGTTCCAAATAATAAAATATATATGAAACACTTCATTTAAAATCAAAACTCTTTTCGAAATATTTTAATTCCAAATAATAAAGATTGGCAACACTTAAAAACCGCCAAGTCTGTCGCCCAGGTACCGATAATACGCAAGTACTTTTTATTTAGATATATAATTCATATCTCATGTTAAGGTTTAAAATTTTGGAAACAGAATATATTGTGATAAAATTTACGCAGAATTGAAATTTCATCAGAATTTTCTCATTTGCCCTAGTAAGTTGGTAATAATTAATTTAAATTGAAAATTTTCTGAAAAACTTATTTTTATGAAATAAAAAAAATTTAATAATTTAAAATCTTTTGAAATTTTTAAAATTAAAAAATTAATTTTCAGAGTAAGGACCAGCAATTAACATGAGTTTTGATTTGCCACTCTGCGGTCCTTTTATGCACACGTGCGCTAATTAGACCAGGACCTACAGTTTAAAATGGATTACGAAAACTAACAAACATCCATGCCACCACCAGGATTCAAACTTGAAACCTGTGGTACCAAAGACTAGAGAGCTAGTCAACTGGCCATCAGGCAGCATTAAAAAGAGAAGAAATAAAAGTTCTTCAAAAAAAAAAAAAAAAAAAAAAAAAAAATTTGTTCTAAAAAAGACAAATTCTGAAACTTCCAACGAAGTTATTTTTTTTTCTCTTCACATGCTACATGTTCTACGAACTTGAGTGTGTGTGGGGGATGGGGGATTTTAAATTGATAAAAAAATTTGAAGGGGACAAAAGCCATAAAAACAGCCAAGCACTGGGTGGGGGACGCATCAAACATTGAAGAATTTCCCAATTTTAATGCAATCAGCTCAGCCCGATGAAATTAATACATAACTTTTTTTGTGTGTGTGTGATTACCAACTTATAGCACATAACTGAGATTTGGTGGCAGGAGTCGAAATACAATGGAATCCCCAAATTAGCTCCTTCTGAGACATTTTAAGAAAATTACAAAAGTTATTAAAGGGCATCACATTTTTTTTTTTCGTGGATTGTACTTTTTTGTAGGCTGCATATGTGAATACTATTCAACCACAGCTTAAATTATAACAGATTGCATTTATCAAGAGATCTCAGAAGAGAAATTTTATATCATTATACTTCTGTATCTAATAATTAAAGTAATTTTTTTTACCTTCAGAACATTAAATTTTTTAGTTTAATATACTGGACTAAAATAATTAAATAAGTACATTATGATTCAATTTCTTAAAATTTTATATTAAAAGATATTTCTAAAAAAGATTTATTGTTAGAAATTATAAATCACAATGAATTTGATAAAATAAAAGATGTTAGATAAATATTTTATGCTCAATAATTCTTCCACTAATTACTTTTTGGAGCAATGATACAACATAATTTGTAAAGAATGTGATATTTTCCTTTTTGTATCTAATGTAGAATTATTATGAACTCAGCTGATATTTTTCATGCAAATTTAATTATTAAAATTTGATAATTTGTTTAGCTTTTTTGTTGATTTTTACATGCATATTTTTTTGCTTATCTTTAGGTGCCCTTATACTTTATTCTCAAATTCTTGTCACCAAGTTATACTTTACTATGCCGACTTAAAAAAATTTTTTTTTAAGAGATAAAAAAAATATTTAACTTAAAATTCTTTCCACAAAATTTAACAAAAACATAATTTCTGTTCAAAGGTGCAAAACCATTTGTTTGGTGCTAACTTGGCAAACAAAACAAGTTGCCCAATTTCTTAAAATGAATTTTAACAAACATTTACTGTAGAAATGTCAAGAAAATATCTTGATTTGTGTTGGTGATAATTATAAAACTAGTAAATAATTTAGATGTACTCTTTTTAAAATAAATTGACAATGGAATAATGGCTAATAAGTTTAAAAGACATCAAAACCCACTTACAGGAAATCAGAATCAATAAATTTTTTAACAATTATCAACTTCAACACAATAAAAAACATCGGCTTATCTCACATTATTTACAAATATTTAATTATTTGATTCCTTGTAATATGTAATATGCATAATTATTATATGGGATATTGTATCTATTAGTTACTTGTCTAAGTTGGGTTGTTAAATAATATTCAAATTAAAACTTTTAAATAAACATATATGATTTACAACATAACTATATTCGAATATTTTCTGGCATAGAAAGAAGATAAATGCTTTTTAATGTTGAGCGGAATAGTTTTTAATAAAAAAAAATAATAAAACAAGAAATTTACATAATTAAATGTGAAGCCGGCTAACATGCAAGTAATCTATATTACATACCATCATCTTCTTCAGAATTTCGAATGGCTTCTCTGAGTCTTTTAATCAATTCGGCTTTTAAACCACTTGTAGATAAACCACGACTGGAAAGTAGTCCTCTAAGATCTACTACGCGCAATTTATTCAATGATTTGGGATTTAAATCAGCCATTTTAATTTTTATCGTCAAACTAAAAACATGCCTATTAAACAAAAGCTACGCCATCAATTCAATTCAGTTGCCGATGTTGTTGTGGGACTATAGAAAATGCCATTAAACATATAATTGAAAAATATCTAAGGATTAAAATTTTCTACAAAATTATTCAGCACGAAAAGTATTATGAGAAGAAAAATTCATTTATATACAATAAAATTAAATAAAATTATATTGTATTTAATGTAAAGGATACAAAAAAAGTGATATATTAAATTATAAATATCGCTAAGCAAATCGTAAAATTTTAATCTATCAATAAATATAGCGAATGACATTTACGATAAAATTAATTATAGAAGTTGTATCTTTAAAATCCCACTAAGACAGTCAAAGAAAGAGTTATTTTAAAATTATTTTTAAAATCAAAATTTATTATGACAATGGCAATGATAATATTGTAGTGAGCTTTGAATCTTGTAGAATAACGGCCACTTGCAACTTGATTGTTAGATATTGAAACAGTTGGAAGGTTTTATCCAGCCCGCGGATAGAATTTGAATTTGCCGGTTCGAGGAAAATTAAAAGAAGTATATATTTATATTTATATATTCATCTCCTATATATATTTATATATCCATCTCCTTTTCTACTTTGACTAAATATTTTTCTTCTTCCTTGTTTTCAAAGGACTGGTGTTTTTTTTTACTTTCTCTATTTTTGTTCTACAAAACATAAATCGAAGGAAGTAGCAAGAACAGACAGCTTTCAATCGATAAAGTGCTTAAAGCGGAAATTCTTTGTTAGTTACAGCTGCAGATTAGCGTCAACAAGCGTTATCTCTTTCTCGGGGAGCAGACATATGGAAATTCAATATAGGTGAATTAGACCTCACATGTAGCAGACTGCACATTTTAAGCTCCAGCCAGCGGTTCTTTCTTTTCGCGCGAGTTCTAATATTATTGATTGCGAACAAATAGCATTATTGTGAATAGTGATGAAATTATTAAAAAGTATAGCGTAGCTAGTGCTTGTTTGTGTTATTCGTAAAAAATTTCAACCACAAAATGGCTACTAAAAAACATAAAATTGATTATGAGTGCCCTGCATTTCATTCATGCAGAGTGCCGAGCATTGCCAGAAAAATTTATCTTGACCCACCAAACATTTTTTTTTATATATTTTTTTTTATTTTTGGTTCGTTACCGAAAATGTTTACCCATCCCTGGTCTAGACAGTTGGGGGTAATAAATCTGTCAGAGCAAGATAAATATATGAAATAGAGGAGCGATGCAAGGGCGTAGTGCAATCGAAAGGAGAAAATCGTCAGGATTAGGAATTAATTTTTAAATATTTAGAGCAGTGCAAGGTCTTTTGCTATGTGTGTGGGAAGAAATATAATAATCGCAATTTTGTACGATACTTAAAAAATGGGTTATTGATATTTCACATATCATAGAATTTAGTATAAATTTTGGGAACAAATTGTCTTAATCTTGGAATCGAGAGAGCGCGTCTAATATCATTACGAAAGTACCAGGGAGAATTTGTTAACATACTAAGAGTTTTGTTTTCAAGCCTTTGAATGGTTTCAAAATAATTATGTGCAGCAGGACCCAAAACTGGGCTTGCATAAACTAATAGAGAACGAAGAAAAGAGAGGTATATTAGTATTTTGAAATCAAAAGGTAAAACAGAGTTTCTATTGCTTAAAGGATACAGAATTCTAAATTTAGTATTGAATTTCTTTCTAAGATTGCAAATATATGATCTGTAGTTAAGTTTACTATCAAGAATAATTCCTAAGTATTTAGTTTCCTTACACCAGGTGATATAATTATTATCGATTTTAACATTAGAGGGTTATATTTAAAGTGCAAGGAAAAAATTGCTTCAATCTTGTCTACAATTAATTTTAACGTAAAGTAAATGAGCCATTTTTTAAAATCAATAATGTAATTTTGCAAATTTTCCTAGATGGGGCAAGTTTTCCAGTGTCGTCAGCATGATTCTGATATTGTTCTTTTGCGGAATATAGTTTATAAAGATATTGTAGAGGAAAGGACCTAAAACCTCTGTGTCACACCAGCATGAATATCATGAGTTGAGCAATTAGTATTCCCTACTGCGACAAAAAAAAGAGTCTGTCTGAAAAATAGCTACGAATAACTTGAATTAAATAATGAGAGAAAATGTAAGAAATTAGCTTATACATCGTTCCGTTAACCCAAACTCTATTAAAAGCCTTGGCTTCATCAAGAAAAATTGCAGCAGTTTCATATTTCTAGGAAAAATCTTCAGCAACAATTTCTGTTAGATTGTAGAGCTAATGAGCTGTAGAAAGTTTTTTGGTAAATCCAAATTGCTGTGGGAGGAGAAGAGTTTTTGATTTGACTTGACTTCAGATTCAGGAGGATATTTTAAATTAGTTTACTAACAGTAGAGAGTAAAGGGAAGGAGGAGGCCAAACTTCACTTTCACTTCTCCTATTGAAATTAATAGGAGAATTGGGATCCTATCCAGGTTTAAGAATTGGGAGAATTCCAGCTGTTTTCCAAGACTTAGGTAAGAATTCAAAATAAAGAATAAAATCACTAATATTACAAATCTCAAGTATTATTTTGAAAGGAAAGGTTTTTTTTAAACATTTGCTTGTAATTTTATCTTTGCCAGGAAATTTGTTAATTTTCAGAGAGGAAATACAATTAATTATGAAAGTTGTTTTAATTATAGAAGTTTCAAAAGTTTGATAAATATTAATAAAATTAATGACATTGCACTGAACGTGATTTTCAGTATCCTGATTATGGATAATGTTCTCAAGAAAGTTATTAAAGGCTGTTAGCTAAAACCTCAGCTTTTTGACTATAAGTGGAGGTCAGTAATTGTTAGAGTCTAGGGTTCTAATGTGGCCACGTTAACGTTTAAAAGCCGAGGAATAAGACCAGAAAGAACCATAGTTCACAGTTTACGGTTTCCAGGTGTCTATCTGAAGTTTCATAATTATAAAAGAGCCATAGCTCGTCTTAGTAAAGCCTGTGAGTGATTATAATGAGTCTTATTTTTTGGATGACGAACGATTTTCTAGGTTTTTTTAACACGATTACGATTAGTGATTAAGATTTTAAGGTGCGGAGAAAAGAAAACTATGGTTGTTAGTGTTAATTTGTTTCGAGGCTGCATTGTAAGCACCAGTAATTATTTTCATCATATTTTCAGTAGCGTCATTAATTTTAAAGCATTGTTAAGTCTATGAGAAGAGCAATTAAAAATTAGAGTTGTTCGCGCCAACGCGCAAGGATACCCCTAGCGACGAAAAAAAGTGTGTGTACACATGCGCCAGCGAGCGCATAAGTGTGAGTCTGATCAGTGTAACGCCAGAGTGGCAAGAGAAACATCACGGCTGCGAGTGGCTGTGCCTGTGTCGTGTAAATAAAGAGATTGTTATGTTTTAAACCTTTGGTTTTTATTGTGTGAGTGTGATACAGTCCGCTTGTGAAAGAGAACATGTGTGAGTGCTGTTAGTGCTATTGACGAGAACATTTTGGTCCGTCGAGCCGGAGAGTGGCTCAAACCTGTGGATAGTGTTGTGTCAAGTGAAAAGCTTTGTAAAAGAAGTAAGTGGAAATCCATATATTTAATATTTTGTGCAAACATGTTTAAAGGTGCTAAAAGAAGATTTGCGGCTCATTGCCGCAGAAATAAATTTGATAGTATCTGAAAAATTAACAATTTCAGATTTATATGATGCAATTGAACAAAGTGATGTGTTTAAAAATAGACCAGACATGGTTACAGACATTGCCAGCACGATTATTGACAATCGTAAAAATGAGGAGCAACGGCAAATAGATCTGGAAAAAATAAAATTAGAACGAGTTAAAAATGAATTAGAACTGGAAAAAATTAAAAATGAAAGTAAATCAGAAGTGTGTGTGAAGGTGAAGCCAAACCAGATACTATTGATCAAGTAATAAAAAGTGTTAGAACTTTAACTGTCAGAATCCCCTCTCGACCGGAAGGGTGGAGTTTTTTTCTTTAATTCTTTAGAGCGCGCATTTAATATTAAAGAAGTACCTGTGATATATAAATCTGAGATTCTGTTAAATTTATTAGGAGAAAAAGCTTCTAATATAATAACTTATTTAAGTGATGAAGATATAAAAAACTATGAGGCAATTAAGTCAGTTGTGTTACGAGAGTATGAGCCTTCACCACAAGCATGTTTAAATAATTTTAGGAAAGCTGAGCGCTTAAATGAATCGTATGTGCAGTTTGCGTCGCGGTTAACTACTAATTATGAATATTATTTAAAATTAAGAAAAGTGTCGGATTTTGACACATTAAAGCAATTAATAGTTTCCGATAAGTTATTTCAAACGTTAGATAGAGAAATTGCATCTCACATAGCTATAAGACAAGCAGATAGTTGGTTTCCCCCAGTAAAATTAGCTGAAGAATGCGATATCTATGTTGCATCGCGTGGAAAGTCAATTTACGAAGGCACAAGTAACTTACAAAAGTAAAACTAATTTTAGAAATTCTAAAATTGTGTCAAAAGTGTTTGTTTCGGGCTTAAAAGATTCAAATTGTATTTTATGTGCTAAAATTCACCATATTTCTAATTGTCCTAATTATTTAAAAATGTCAGTGAATGAGAGAGTTGAGCTTGTAAAACAAAACCATATGTGTTTTAATTGTTTACAAATTAATTGTTCAGTGTCTAATTGCAAATCGAAAGTATCTTGTTTTTGTAAACGTAAACACCATAAAAGTTTACACTACCCGCGCAAAAGCGCAGAGAATCGCGATGAGTTGTATCAGAAAGAACGTAATGAAATCGGTTTCAATACTGCATTTTCCCCACAGCTCAAGAGTTTATACCCGCCGGTGAAAGCACTTCTCCAAATAGTAATAAATTATTTTCAGCTACGAGCTTTATGCCAAGTGGATCCAAAACGGTTCTATTGAGCACAGCTAAATGTTATTTAGATAATAATTCAGAAAATTCATACGAAGTAAGAGCGCTCTTAGATCAAGGTTCAATGGCCTGTTTTATAACTAGAGAATGTGCTGACAGACTTAATTTAAAGAAAGAAAAAACTATTCTAGCAGTATCGGGATTAAATGACGCATCTTTAAATATTAAAATGCAAATTACTGCTAAATTAAAAAATAAATCAAATAGCTACGAAAAAGAGTTGAAATTTTTAATTGTTCCTCGAATTACTAATGTAACTCCTAGTAAAATATTAAAAGTTAACATGTATGATTTAAGTAATATTGAGTTAGCGGATCCACAATTTAACATTCAAGGTAGAATTGATATTTCATTAGGCGCAGAGATTTTTTATAGCCTTTTGAGATCAGGACAAATATATCCTCCTGAATCTGGCTTAGTTTTACAAAATTCGTGTTTCGAATATGTTGTTTCCGGGAGTGTTCCTTGTGATTTAAATGAGAATATTCATTGTGGATTAATTAGAGATAATTATGAGCAGTTAGATAAAACTGTTAAATCTTTCTGGGAAATAGAAAATATAGAAATGGACATTCCTCCTAATAATGAAACTCGGATATGTGAAGAGCATTACAAAAAATAATTTTTATAGAGATATAAAAGGGAAATATGTAGTTAAAATGCCCCTTAAAGAAGATCCTAAGTGTTTGGGAAAATCTAGAGATATTGCGCTAAAAAGGCTAGATTCCTTATGGAGGCGATTAGTAAAAGATCCTGACTATTTATTATTATATAAAGATTTTTTACGTGAATATGAAGAAATGGATCACATGTGTCAAATTAAAGAAAGTGAAGAGACTGAGGGTACTTATTATATACCTCATTTAGGTGTATACCGCCCCGATAAATTAAAAAACAAAACTTCGTGTCGTGTTTAACGCGTCTTCCCTTACAACAGAAGGAAATTCTCTTAATTCTTTACAATATAACGGAGGAGTAATACAAGACGACCTTTTTTCAATTATGGTTAGATTTCGTAAGCACATTTATTCGTTTTCGGCCGATATTAAAAAATGTATAGAACCATAAACATTTGCCCCAGTCAAAGAAAATTGCAGCGTATTTTGTGGAAAGACGGAATTAATGAGCCAGTTAAAGAATACGAACTCGCAACTGTCACATACGGAACAGTTAGTGCTCCTTTTTAGCTATGCGCACACTTAAGCAATTAGCAATAGATGAGAAAGATAACTTTCCGGTATCGGCACCTATATTGGCAGATGACTTTTATATGGACGATGTCCTTTCCGGCGCAAATACTGTAACGGAAGCTCTCAGACTTACTAAAGAGTTAACAGAAATTCTGAACAGAGGTGGAATGCAGTTACATCAGTGGTGCAGCAGTGGAAATTTTCTGACGGAGAGTGATGAGGCTGATTACTCCTTTTCTCCAGAGGAAATAAAAACATTAGGAATAATATGGCAACCTAACAAAGATTGTTTTTCCTTCAAAGTGAAAGTAGACTTTGGTAATTCATTTACAAAGCTTGCAGTGTTATCAACCGTAGCAAAGATTTTTGATCCTTTGGGTTTACTTGGCCCAATTGTGACAAAGGCAAAAATTTTCTTGCAAAAACTGTGGCTAATCAAACTGGACTGGAATGATAATTTGCCTAAAAAGAACTTGAGGAATGGCAGGAATTTCTTATAGCTTTAACAACTATCAACAACATTAAAATTCCAAGATGCATATGCATCAGTGAACCGATATGCATCGAACTTCATGGCTTCTCAGATGCTAGTGAAGTCGCCTATGGAGCAGTAGTTTATTTGAAATCTTGCAGTGCTTCTGGGAAAGTGTTTGTGAAACTAATTGCCAGCAAATCTCGAGTTGCCCCGATCAAAACTATTTCAATTCCTCGATTGGAGCTCTGTGCTGCCGTGCTGCTATCCAAATTAGTGCACAAAGTGAAAACATCTCTAAAGATTGATGTGTCTCGAACCGTGTTTTGGACAGATTCGAAAATTATCCTGGCCTGGATAATGAAAGAACCGTGTTACTTAAAAACATTTGTGTCTAATCGTGTATCAAAAATATAGCAATTTACAAATGTCAAAGACTGGAATTTTGTGCCTTCTGAAATGAACAGTGCCGACATCATTTCCGTGGTCTACATGCAGATAAACTCCAAGAGAAGGAGTTATGGTGGAGTGGACCACCATTTTTAGTGAACAACGAGTATCCTGTAGGTCCGGTACGGCTTGTGGATGGAGATCTTGCATCAAAGGACGAGGATATGATTTTTCGAGTGAGCTGAAGCTGTCAGCAGCAAATCAAGTGTGTGCTGTGACTCATATTGTGGAGCCTTTAGATATTATTCATAACTGTTGTTCATTTACAAAACTCAAGAGAATCGTGGCCTGGTGCAAAAGATTTATTAACAATACAAGAAATCCATTAAATCGAACTTCTGGTGCTTTGACAACTAGTGAACTTTCACAATCATTGGTATGTATTGTTAAAAACATTCAGAGGACTACTTTTATAAAAGAACTTCAAAGCTTGGAGAAGGGCACTTCTTTCCCGAACAATAGTGAATTGTTAAATTTGTGTCCATTTCTTGATGATGATGGATTATTAAGAGTGGGTGGAAGACTCAAGAACTCTAACTTACTCTATAATCAAAAATGCCCATTAATTATTCCTGCTAAACATAATTTTACTTTTACTGTTATTAATCATTATCATGCTTTATATTTTCATGCAGGTGCTGAAACAATCCTATCTTTGATAAGAAATAGATTTTGGATTGTAAGAGGTAGAAATACTGTTCGAAAGATAATTTTTAATTGCATAATTTGTAAAAAAATAAATTCAAAAGGTTCCAATCAAATTATGGGACAACTACCAGCTGCCAGAGTGACTCCCACTCGTGTCTTTAATAGGTAGGTGTGGACTTTTGTGGTCCATTTGAAATCAAAAATTTCACTAGACGAAGTAAACAGGTAAAAAAGATATTTGTGTGTATATATGTATTTTTCTCTACAAAATGCTTACATTTTGAAATTGTAAATGACTTAACTACTGCAGCATTTTTAGCAAGCCTTAAAAGATTTATAGCTAGAAGAGGTAAGCCTGCAGACGTGTATAGTGACAATGGCCGAAATTTTGTTGGTGCCAATAGAGAATTTAAAGTGTTTCTCAAATCTTTATTTAAGTTTAAGAGTGCAGAAGAAATTGAGAATTATATGGCTAATGAAGGTATTAAGTGGTTCTTTAATCCCCCCTGCTACTCCACACTTTGAGGACTATGGGAATCTAGTGTCAAATCTCTTAAATACCATTTGAAACGTATTGTAGGGAAAACAATTTTAAGCTATGAAGAGTTTTTAACTCTTGTTGTTCAAATTGAGGCAGTTCTTAATTCTAGACCCCTTTGTCCACTTTCAAGTGATCCAAATGATGTGGAAGCATTAACTCCTGCACATTTTTTAATTGGTTCATCTTTAGTTACATTGCCTGAACCTAATTTTAGTGAAACTCCAATGAATCGATTGAGCCGTTGGCAATTGGTTCAAAAAATGACTCAACATCTTTGGAAAAAATGGTCATCGGAGTATTTAAATAAGCTGTTAAATAGACCTAAATGGTCTAAGGGTAAAGCCGATATAAAAGAAGGTGATTTGGTGTTAATTAAAAATCCTGATAATTATTGTCCTTTAAAATGGAATTTGGCCAGAATTATCAAAATTCATCCAGGTGAAGATAAAGTAACAAGAGTGGTTACTTTAAAAGATAAAAATGGCACATATAAAAGGCCAGTAGTTAATATCGTACCTTTGCCTAGTGTTAATGAGAAAAAATTAATTGTTATATTGTGTATTTTTTTTGATCTGCTTATTGTGTGAATATTTTTAGGAAAATGTATTTTTTTTATTGTGTATTTTTTGTGTGATCAGTGTATAAGTGAATAATTTGAGAATTTTGTGAATATTTGAATTCTTAAAGAGTTGAATGTGAACATGTCAACGCCGGGCGGTATGTCCGCGCCAACGCGCAAGGATACCCTTAGCGGCGAAAAAAGTGTGTGTACACATGCGCCAGCGAGCGCATAAGTGTGAGTCTGATCAGTGTAACGCCAGAGTGGCAAGAAAAACATCACGGCTGCGAGTGGTTGTGCCTGTGTCGTGTAAATAAAGAGATTGTTATGTTTTAAACCTTTGGTTTTTATTGTGTGAGTGTGATACAGTCCGCTTGTGAAAGAGAACATGTGTGAGTGCTGTTAGTGCTATTGACGAGAACAAGAGTCAATTAAAGAAGAAAGCTTTGTCCAACAAGTTCTAGCATTGCTGTTAATAGAGATAGTAGGATACGAAAGTTTAAATCTAATAATTACAAGATTATGATCGGTGGGAAGCTCATTAAAAGAGGAAAAGATGCAGTTAAAAAATTTTTAAGAGGTTTCGTGACTACAACGTCAATGGCAGATGCAGAATAATTTCTAAATCTTGTAGAAGAGTAGAAGCTAGAATATCAAATTCAGAGTTATGAGAATAAGCAGCTAATTGTCTATCAGAATTTTTTTATTATAACATCCCCACTGAGTATGCCTAGCATTAAAATCCTCAGCCAAAATGGTGCTTCTATAGGAAAAAAAGTACATTTAGATCATCAATGACATTAGAGAAGGCAACATTATTTGGAACATAACCAAATGCAACAGCCAGAAAAGAAAAATTTGGAAAATTGAGATATACAACAATAATTTTAATTGCATGGAGAATTGGTGAGAGAACATGACAAAATAGAATATTATTCTTAATTAAAAACCAGTGCACTAGAGACACGATTCTTTGGTCTGTCATTATGAAAGAAAATGTAACCAGAAAAATTAGGGAGAGCGATCAGATTTTAAAAGCGTTTCCTGAAATAGTACAATGTCCGGATTAAAATTATTAAAAAAACATCAAATTCAAAAAGTTTATTTTTAAACTACAATCATTCCAGTAGCAAATACAAAGCCTAGAAGTCGATTGAACTACTACAAAGCATTTGGAAGAGATTGAGAATTCAGGACATTTACAAATGCCTGGAGTTTATCTGCTTTAGTTTGAGCAGTACTTATTTTTGAATAAGGCCATCAAGACTATCCAGATTAGTAAATATAGAGATAAATTATCCCATGAGATAGCTAGTCTTTTGAAAATTTTTGATGTTATCAACACTTATTTATAAATTCAATTGGCTTTGTGGACTAAGTATTTGATTTTGAGGATTATGAACAGTGATATTGGTAGTTTGAGGAGGATAATTTTCTAGTGCTGCAGCGAAACTTAAATTAGCAGAAACCTGTCTGGTAGAATTAAATTTTGGAACAGTTGCTTGTCTATCGGAACTTACATTTATTTTTGGGAAATTTTTCAACCCCCTCCATGCCGCAAGATGTTATTTTTTGCTACAGTTAATGCACGTGGGTATTTCAATCTTTTCTTTGATTTTTACATTCTTTATGCGAATGTTAGAGATCACAGTTTAAACAGCGTGCTTTAAAAACCACAATTAATTGAATTTTGGTAGAAAAAGGTTGCATTTAAAGAATTGTAGTGCTATAGGACGTTTATTGTAGTTTTCAATAACAATCTACTAAGAAATCTATTGAGTTTAAATATCTCATTATTTTTCTCATTTTTAGTTAAAGTTATTTACCATATTTGCAAGGGTTGCTTATTTTTAGTTTTTAGTTAGTTGCATACTTTTTCAATACAAATGTTTTTCAATTAGCGCAGCTTTGATTTCCTCCTCCACAGGAATATTTTTGGGTAAATTATTACTACTACTGATTACTACTTTCAGTGGTCTTCAGTGTTTCTAGATTATTACAAAATATTCAATATTGTTCCTTAATTAACGATTTATTTCTCGGATGCTGTTCTTCGATTGAGGGTAACATTGTTAACATTTTCCCCTCTGGTTTAATAGGGGGACTTTGCCCTCAAAAGCTTCATCAAATGTTTTTAAAGTTAAAAGTTAAATTTTCCATAGACTTAACCATAATAGGAGGAATTTCAACAGTAATATCATTAGTATCAATATTTTCATCATCATCATCTACAATACTCATTTTGGAATTTATTTTTCAGTTATAAATTATTATCATTACTATTACCATTATAATTATCATTATAAGAAGTTTTGACTGTTAATTTTCATTAGAATATTGAAATCCATCGTTACTAAGATTATTGAGTTAAGGGATTAGCATTACGTTTCGATTTGACACTATTATTTTTAGCATGTTTAGGGAAATTAATCAAAGAGCTTGAACTAAGGCTGCATAACGTTTTTCTTTGTTGAATCAGCATGTCCATCATGCATTGTTTCATCTGATGATGTCCTTAGGCAACATCATGAACTATTCCGTTCAATCATTGGCAACGATCGGTTGCGTTTCCAGCATTTTTTGTAAGTCTCAGTAGTAGTAATTTCTTGGCATCTTATTTTTTCAATGTAATAAATCTCATTAGAACTCTTCGAGGGTACTTCCAAAGGGACTTGAAAAGGTCCGTTCCCCTCCCTGCTTTCTACTTCCACCTCTGGAATTAAACAGTGAAAATGAAAACACGTCTACTCATGCCAAAATGTGTCTTATCTTTTGAGCATTGAAACTTCGCAGCAGCGTTTATGCGTTCTCTACATACTAAGTTCTCTCTCTCTCTCTCATGATTTATCAGATGTTATGCGAGAATATTTATCAACACTCATGTCTTTGAGTTTTGGATTCGGAAGGTGTGCTGGCTACGAGTTATGCTACGCTTGTGTTATACAGCCTTTTAAATAGTTAATTAAGTAATATAATCTATTTCAATGGAATGTTTTCTTGCTGATGGGCCAATCTTCAAACCACCATAATACTAAATTAAAATAATTAAATATGAAAATAAAACATAGGAAAACTTCATTGATTCGCTGCCCAAAAATGCCATCTGCTTTTAAAATTACTTACTCAGAAATAATTCAGCTAAACTAAATTTCTAAATTCTCACTCAGATAGTCTAACAATTTCTCCTGCAGACAAGGATGAACTGATCGTTAATTATTCCGGTGACTCAGTTTGAATGAAATCCAAATAAGACTTCACAAACAACCTTAGTAAATCCGAAATCTGTAATAACTTCAGAAATTGCACTTAAATAACATTCCGAAAATCATCTTCGCAAAAGTCGTTCATTGATTTCTCTATCCTAAAACCCGCCAGATGACAATAAAATCAATAATCAAATGTTCGTTTATCTTCTAATTAAATTCATCTGGTTGTTCTTATCCTTCATAGCAAATTTCTCTACCTTACACACTTCTCGAATGTTCCATTATTACATTGACTCATAAAACCTCCTGAAATGCATCCCTTCTAAAAAATTACCGCCGGCTTTCTTTATTAAGAAACCTTAATAAACTCAATGAGCTTATTAATCTCCATCAAATCGACGCTTATTTGCAACCAAAACAATATTATCATGTCTAGCCAATTCAGTTTTCGGAAGTCATTAAACATCATTCCCCAGCGGTTCAGATTCACTGAATCAATTTATCATGCATTTGCTAAAAAGTATCTTACCGTATGTTTTTCCTAGTCATCGCGAAAGCGTTCGATAAGATTTAAACAATTATGCAAACTCCATAATAATAATAAAATTAAAAAATAACCTTGAATTTTCGCTTCTTCTCGCACTAATATTAAAATCTTTTCTCGAAAACAGTAGTTTGCTAGTTAAAATAAATAACTTCATTCCACCCATCCTGCAACATCTCCATTGAACTCCCCATGAATTTCTACTTTCATAGCTACTATATGTTTATTTACTTATTTAGGCTGTTTGTGCCTTTTGGCACATTCAAACTATATCTCCACACCCTCCTGTCTCTCGTCTGCCATAGAGCCTCTTCAAGTACCCGAAAATCCACGCCTCATAAAATCCTCCTACATCTGTCGTTTCTATGTCGCTCTGAATCTACCTCTTTTTCTCTTATCATCAGGGGCCCAGGAGAGAGACACGTGTGTCAAATTCAATACTTCAACACACCCTAGTACGTAAATTAAAATAGACAATTGCAGCCGAGGAAATTATTAATTTTATCAAGGCATTAAATTCAAAAGAAATTCGAATTAAATACGATAAAATTAATAGTAACATGATCCAATACATGCCACCAAAATTTGGTGGTTAGTAATAAACTAAAACGAAATTCTTAAAATTAATTATCTCGCTGATACATGGAAAACAGCGCTAATTTCACCGATACACAAACTTGGTACAAGCACGTCACTACCTAGTAATTACAGACCCATATCCATATTTAGTAATCTAAGCAAGATTTATGAATTTGCAATATTAAATATAATTAATGAATTCTGCGACAACAGCAACGTAATTATTCTGGAGCAGTTCGGTTTTAGGAAGGCTTTAGGCACAACACATCAGCTGCTCAGAGTCACCGAACTCATAAATCACGATTTTAGCACGTGTAATTTAACCGGTATACTATTTCTTGATGTCGCGAAAGCGTTTGAGAAGATATGATATACTGGACTCATCTTTAAACTTAATAAAATAAATTTTCCATTCCCGTTCGTATTTTTAATTAAATCATTTCTAAGCAATGGAACATTTAAAGTTAAAGTTAATAACGTCTCTCTACAGCCAGATCTGTTGAAAGTTGACTTTCGCAAGGCTCTATACTTTCTCCGCTTCTCTTTAACATTTATTCAATGACTTCCGCCCGCGTCAAATTTCGACACGGCAGTGTACGCTGACGCACAACACAATTACGCTGATTACATACACACATATACACAATACTCTACAGATTACAGGAATTCGTAAATAAACTTCAAACATGGCTATGTTTATGGAAAGTTAAAATGAATGTAAATGTGAAAATGAACATAAAGGTGCAGTACTAATCTTCCATAAAATGTAAAATAACCTAATTACACGCCATCAAATCACTGTTTTTTATTAAACAGGGTCTTTTGTCTTAAAATACAAGTACCTGGGACTTATTTTAGACAAAAAATCTCCTTTCATCACCATATACAATATACCCTTATTAAAGCAATCAAAGCTAACTTTTCTTCTACTATAGCACTCAGTGGACTGTATTGGTAATCACACTCACACACTAACACAATGATCCACACTCATTAAAAAACTTAACAAACTCCTTTATTACGCTTAACAGTCATAGCCACTCGCAGCCAAGCTGTTTCCTTCTTGCCGATCTGGCACGACACTTAACACTAGGAGTTCTGCGCACGCAGGCATACAAAAACTTTTTGCAGCTAAGAGTATCCACGCGCGTAGGTGCGAACACTAACAATTCAATTAAACAATTAATACATCGGAAAAGTAAGCTGTCGATCAGAAGCAAACTCACCATTTATACTTCTTTCATTAGGCCAATCTAACGTTATGCTGTTTCTATTTGGATCAATGGTGCAATGATCCATCTGAAGAAACGGTAGGTCTTCCAAAACCAAACTTTAATGCATATTACAAACTCTTCGCAGCATTATAACCGTCAATATTTACAGAATGATCTTAATATAGAATCTATATTCAATCTAGGCAAAAATCTAGAATTTTCTTCTAAAAATTCCATTTACAAAAAATTATCTTCTACAAAATCTGCCTCACTTCACATCTATCTCACATTACTGAGGTTTTTAGTTTGGCATCATTTGTTCAAATTAAGAACCCAACACCCTTTCTTCAGAAGCTCAGGGCGCAATCTAGAAAATCGCTCAGATCCTCGAACTAGATACAGATGCATCAATTTTAAGAAACGTCAAATATTCGATTTATATAAAGAAAAAAAAAAAAATCGGACAAAAATGCATAAAAAATAATGTTAATTATTTGTTAAATACCAATCAACTTATTTTAAATATATTTTTCTTAAAAATATTTTTATTTACAGTCTAATTTAAAAAATATATATTTAAAAATAATGATTAAAAAATTAATTTAAATAAAACAAAAAGATTATCATACTATAAAATTTGTACTGATTTATTACAGTGGATATTTTATATATTATGTATTACTTACAAACTTTTCACTTATCAGTTATGAATAGAGTATTCCCCTTCAAATGCGACCCAAGAGCCCAGAAAAATTAGACATTTGATTGAATAATAAATATTTTATAGAATTAGAACTTAATTTTAAATAAAATAACTATTGGGTAAATATATATTATGAATAATTTATTTTTATTCTCAAATATTGGTCACGAATCATTCTAATTCTAAAGTGATGCCATGAATCAAATTGTCGCTTCTTTTTTTTTAATGTACATTCCTTTAAATGGCAACAAGGATTATCCAGGTGGTTTTCTCTGATAGGTTCATTTTCAAGCAATGAAAATGCACCATTTGTCCAATGATATAGGAAACTAGATATTCTGTTGATATTGGAACATGTCTATTGTATCCGTAGGTAGGATAGTTTTCAAGAATACTACAAAATAGGGAATTTTTATGGGGAAAAATATCACTACTTTTTTATCATGTTTGATAATGTAAGAAATAGAAATAAAGCAGCCAATAACTGATGAGCATAGATTTTGAAATTTAATGTATGAAATATAAGAAAATTTAAGACTTAAGAATAAAATTATGTACTCGGATTCAAATCCAAAGTAATTTTACAAATTTAAATTAATTTGGAATTATGTTATTAATTGAAACTCAAAAAAATTATATATCAAAGCATTTATTAAACTAATATAAAGCAATTTCATTTAAATTGAAAAAAAAAAAAAATGCATTTAAAAATGCATTGTTTCATAATAACATTTAAGAAAACTTAAATAAATTATCAAATATGAATAGTTAAAAAAATAATTATATTGTGAGCACATTTTTAATTAATATGTATAAAAAAATAATGATTTTTGTAAAATTCTAAATGGCAATTTACAGATCTGAAAAAATATTTGCAACAAAGCAAATGAATAATTTATTCCTTTAAATTTTGAAACTAGTTCAAGAAATATTAATAGAATTTTTTTTTTTTATCTCATGAAAACTCTTATAAAAGAAATATAAAAAAATAAATTTCCTTTTATTATAAAAAATTAGAAGAATAAAATTCATTCTTGTATTCCTAATTTATATAATTAGATTTTGAATTTCTTTTTTTTTTTTTTTTTTAATAAAATATTCTGACAACTAGTGAGTTTAAATTTCAAAGGAAAAGACTTGTGAATTATTGAATGCATATATTGAATAAATTGTGAAAAGAAAATTGAAGTTGATAAAATAATTGTAATTAGTAATAAAAATTTATAAAATTAAATTAAAAAAATAAATAAATCTTGTAATTAAATCTACATAAAATTAACATTTCTAAAAAGTACTGCCTTCAAAAGTACAAAGATTCAAATTATTCTAGCTAATAATATTAATTTATTTAGGAATTATAATTATTTGATTTTTGTAAAATTTCTGCCTTTTAATTATTATAAACAGTTACATTTTGTTTCTTAACACATGTAAAGAAGGCAGCTCCTGCAATCAAGATTTTCAAAGTTACAATTTATATATATATATAAACTATATATATACAAACTAGTACAAAAAAGGTATAAAATAGTTAACACTCAGTTCATTTACACCTGCAACATCAGGTTTTAGAAATATTAGCATTGATACTCTAAAGTAAAAGTGATCTTCACAGCTGCTCTACCTAATCCCCTAATTGTTACTGAAAAATAAATTATAATAGAATAATGCATAGAATTGCTATCTGGAAGTATTTGCATATCTCGCTTATTTGATGCTCTCTCATTAAAGATAGGTTTTAGGCTTACTTTAATTATAATTTTTGTAATATATTTATTAAAATAGATAAATGCAAACTTTTTTTAATAAATATAAAAGATGTGATAGAAAAAAAAAAAACAAAGATAAAATCTAAGAATCTAGTTTAAAAACCATTTATTTCTTAATAAAATTATAAAACTAGAGATTTCATATTTTTGCCAAAGTTAATTTAATGTGGTATTCTATTATTATTTATTTTTGATAAAATATTTGTTTAAAATGCTAGCTGAAGTTAAAAACACTAAATACACACTAATTAAATTGATCTAAAAACACAATTTTATATACATAATACTAATTTATGCATCACTTTTAATCTTACATTAGTAATAAGAATTAGAAAAAGTTATGCATTCTAAAAATTTGTATTAAATAAATTATAATTGATTGAATATAAAAATGTTAAAATACAGACATTTACTCATATTAATCTAAGAATAGTTCAATAGTCTTTACAGTGAAAAAAATAAAAAAAACAAGGCAAAACGATTATAAAAAATTACAACGAAAAATAAAAACACAATTTCTAAGTAAAATAAACACCACTCTCTTGATGTTCTATTTATTAAATAAAGCAATTAAAATGATTGCGTTTAAAATTTATTTTAACTAAGGATAGTGGTATTATTTCCTATGAGATATAACTAGGTATTTATATATGTTTGAATAAGTTCTAGAAAATCCTTTACAACTGTAGCAAATTTAAATTAATATCACCACAGATGAAAAGATCATCTAAATATTTATCAATAATTTTTGCTTGCCTTTTTTGTTTTTATTTTACATTACAGATTCATACATGATATTATTTAAGTTAACTCTAAGGAATAATTAGAAACAAAATATAATTATTTTCAAAATACAGAAAGGAATTATAATTAAGTGAACAGCAAAAAATATATAATGTAAATCCAAATAAATTCAAGATAATAACTTCTAGCATAGTGACTACAAATCTTTTACAATCACAGTAATATAGCATGCTTTTGCAATAAAACTATATAATTGATAACAGGCTAGTTATCCTTTATTAATATATGTTTTCCCTGAAATAACAGTAGAAATTGTGAAAGAACTACTAAAATATAAATATGCTAAATATATAATTTTTCTTATATTATTATTATTTCTTTTTTTTTTTTTTTATCAGAAAAGAAAAATTCATATACACAATTATACAATTGCAAACAAGTAAAAGATTTGAAATAATGTATAAAGATTTGAAGTAGTATCACAATCTTTTTCTTAATAACGGATTAAAAAGTTGGTTTAAGAAATGATATTATTCATTATTATTCAAAATATATACCTATAGCAATTACTTTACTACAAACACAACCTGAAAATTAATTATCTAACATTTGTTAAAATGTTTTTTTTTTTTTTTTTTGTTCTAATGATTTGTTAAAATGTAAAGTAATTTAATGTATAAAATGTGGAGATTTTTTGGGGTGGGGATATAGGGTCCTTCTAGTTTCGGCCAATTTATCAATGGAAAAGTTGGGCAATTTTATCAATACACAACAATATTAAACTTCAAAACAATTCATTCACCTTAAGAAAAAAGTTTAATCACGGATAACAATTCCCCAACAGACGTATAAACCCATTTTAAGAAATTTGTAATGGCAACTTAAATACCAAATATTGCATAAAAAGAAAATAAATCATCAGTCAAACAATTGCGAAAAATTACATGAAATCAGTATATCACAAATGATGACATTTTCCCTTTTAAAATCACGAATATTCCCTCTCGAATGCTCACACCCATTTATTGAAATAGACTCTACTCATTACGAAAGGGAAATTTGTCGTGTTTCTGTAAAGTATTCAGTTCGTATTGGTAGGTTCAATGCTTTACTGCTGTTAAGCGGCATCAGCTGGTTTAAGAGTTTTGTATTTCGCCGGTAATAATTTTTGCCAAAATGTTGAAAGTGTTCTTAAAATCTATTATTGTTTTTCAATTCTTTTTCATAATTTCTGCTGAAATATATTTTAAAGAAGAATTTTTAGATGACGGTAAGTTTTGATTTTATTTCTTTAGTTCTTGTTTTAAAATATTTTCTCTCTCTAAGCAAATATTTTGCTTATCTAAAAATATTGGATATAAGCCGGAATTATGTAACTTTCAGTTGTAATTAATTTTTTTTTATGAATTTTCTTCAAAAAATGTAAATTAATATTGCAGAGCGAATTTCACGTAACTTTTTCATTGCTTTAATTAATTCCATTGCAATTAAGTGTTTCACATATCTAGGAATAATAGATCTATATTAATATTAATGTAAATTTCACTAAACATTTCTTTACAACCTACTATCATGATACTTAAGCTAAATTTGAAATAATGTTAAAGCCTTATATAACCTGTAACTCACATTTTAAAAATCAACAAGTAACTTTATACTTATAATATAATAATCTTTAACTAACATAATATTAGTAAATAATAAAAGTTGTATAATTTTTAAAAAGTTGTGAATTTAAATTTTTTTTGCCCAATTATTAACAGAGAAAAAGATCCAAATTACTGTTAATATAAGCACAATTATTTCATATAATTTTGGTATAAATAATTTAATTTTCTTTTAAATAAAACAAAATAACTGTTTTCATCTGATCTTAGGTAACTCATTCTTAGAGATAAAAAAAAGATTAAATGTAAAATGTTGAAAAATTCTATTTTAATGTGTTGCATTTTTTTAATCATTTAAGAAACACTGCATTCTGCCTGGTGTATGGAAATTTTATCCTTTTCCTTATTTCTGTGGAACTTATCATTTTCCATTGTTCCCTTCCCCTGCTGGAATTTCCTAGACAAAGATAACAGATAAAAAGAATATTTGCTACATGATTCACCACAATCTCTAGTTCTGCATGTGCAACTAATATGCTGGAAATGATGTCAACTTCAATAATTTTTAAATACTAGTATTATTAATGTATATAATTTTTTATTACAATTTTAAAATTTTTTAACAAATTTGATCATGCCTAGGAAGTTTCAAACACATTAAAAGAAAATCATCAAAAAAAAAAAAAAAAAAAAAAAAGCTTTAATAAAATAGAAATTAATAGAAATAGAAATTTGTAATTAATAGAAATTAGCTGTAATAAAAAAAAAAAAAGTTCAGTAGAATGATGAGAAGCAAAAATTGAGCTGTTACTCTTAAAAGCTGACACAGCCTATTATGGAATGCCATGATACTGTCAATTTATCCCAAGATTTCTTCTAGTTTAGATTAGTTTGTATACATTTGACAATTTCTATCTGTTGATAAACATAAAAAATAAAGTGCATAATTTCATTAACATTTTTTCATTAAATGGCAATTGACAATGTTTGACTAAAGTGTTTTTAAAAAGAGACATTCCAACTTATTCATACAACAAATGTAATTGAAGCACAATTTCGATTCCAAGAGATGTTTCTGGTATTTTTCATTGCTCCACGATATAGGCAAGGAACAATCAATTCAAATTTCTTGCATTTTAATAATTTAATTAAGGTCTTGTGCTTATCTGATTCTAGTAATATAACACAGAATCAGATAAGCACAAGAAGAGCATGAGCTCAACTGGTCAAGGAAGAGATCGATATGATAATCATAAATGTTACTGAAAACGAAAGTAACAAACTGAATTGAAAGGATTGTCTCCATTTGTCTCAGGAAAGAAATTTGATAAAAGTAGAACAACAAACTGCAGAATCCCCAAGGAACACAGACATATGTGTGTGTGTGTTATATATACTGAAGTGATATTTTAAAACAAGTTTCTAGTTATATATATACATGTGTATATATATATATATAACTAGAAACTTGTTTTGAACACAAGAGATATTAATAAAGAATTTTCTGATATACTCTTTAAATGAATTAAAAAAAAAATTTTTTTTTTTACTAATGTGCTTATTATATATATATATATATAGAGAGAGAGAGACATGGAGTTATGAAATTGTTTTCTGTATAGAAATTCACAAAAAGATGTAAAGATTATGTAATGAAAATATAACTTGCAATTTGGCTGATAGAAAATGACTTGCAAATTTAAATAAAATAGCTATAAACAATTAGTAAAAGAATTATTTCATTGCAATTAAATAAAAGAAAAAAAAAACATTTTACAGTATAGACATAGCTAATACGTTTGAATGCACAAGATATATTTCGATTTTTCAAATTATGCATAATTTTGAAGTTATTAATGTTTCAAACTAAACATAAAAACCTAAACTAGCTATCCATGTGAACTGATTTTTTATAATGTTGCATTACTAATTATAATTAAATATTCATGAATGTTTATTTACTATAAGATTAATTGGTAAAAACTGTGATTTTTATTTCAATGCATTCTCATAATTTTATTTTGTTTATTTCTCAAAGAAAAATTATGAGGGCTTCATCTATTTAAATGTCAAGTTGATGAGAAGACTACGATTGGTGATTATTGTCTGCTAGCCAATTTAATGTTGGTGATTGATTGTGCAGCATAAACATATTAATCTTATACCCTTGAAATTTAAAGTTAGTTCTGAAATGCAAGTTTCTTTATCCCTATACACTACCTTTAGAATAAGTATTTGATATAAAGTTTGTAAATGTTTCTGTCATTATATAAAGAGAGTATTTGGAAAAATGAAGTTTAATACGGTCTTTAAGTTAATTTATCTATATTTAAACTCAATTTCTTTCAAAATCTCAATGCTTGCCTTAGTATTTCTATATTTAACGAAATAATTTTAATACTTTGTTTTTCCTCTTTATTCTTTAAGAAAATTATTTTTTATTATATTTCTCACATTTTTGCCAACAGACAAATAAGTCATCTTTTCAGATTGTAATTTTTTTTTTTTTCGAATTTTCTTGGCTATGCATGTAATTAGTGAAAGTAATAAGTTTTTGAACAATATTTTTTAAATAATTGCATAGTGCTTAATATTTGTATTTTTTCCTGTTTAGGAAAATGGGAAGATCGATGGATTCAGTCAAAACATCCTGGTAAAGAGTGGGGTAAATTTGTTCTAACACATGGTAAATTTTTTGGAGATACAGAGATAAGTAAAGGTATTTTTCTTTTTGTATATCATAACTGTAGTGTAAGATAGATAGATAGATAATTTGTTATGTGTACTTATACTTTTGTGTATTGACTTGCTATTGCATTAAAATATCCATTGTTAAATTTCATATTGTATTTAATAATTTTTTAATTGAAATGACAATTTCCTTCAGAATGTTTTTTTAATTGTCCAATGTCAAATACCATTTCATTGATTAGGAATTTAAATATTGTCTCTATTTTTTGTTACAAATATAGTTTTTGAAATTGTTTTTCTTTTGAACCTTTTAAGTCTATGAGTCTGAGAAGGGCTTGGGCAAAAGACTAACTGCATTTTTTTAAATGAAAATTAATAAACAAATTTTTTTAAGTTTAAAAATTTGGTACAATTAGGATCAGTTGCAGATGCCAAGGAAAATACACACACATATATATATATATATATATATTTATATATATATATATATATATATACTTTAAAATATTTTTTTTTTAAATATAATTTTTATGTATATTTAATAAAATTTTACATGCCCTTTTATTTAAATGGAAAAAAAAAATCAATTAAATCCAAACTAAAATTCACGTCAACATGGTAAGAATTAATTTTCACATTGTAGTTGTGGAGAATGAGTGCATGGCTGAGATTCAAACTCATTTCCTTTCAATTTTGAGGTTACTCTAACTGTTGTTCAGTTTTCCTTTTACTGATTGAAAAATTAAAGGTCTGAACTGGCTCTCAGATACGCAGTGGATGAAATGATGGAATTTCTCAAATAATCACCATTCTATCTACTTTAAACAAAATAAGTACCAGAGGCACTTTTTGTAAACTTGCAACTCCTGGATGATAAACTGGGAGCATCTGAATTTGTTCATTGCAAATCTGAGGTCATTTCACATTAAATGCTTTAGAAATTTTAATTATGTAACTTGGAATAGAATATTGAGGTTGCTATAAATTATTTTCTTCCATACAAACTCCAAGGTGTCTCTAATCAGGGCTTGGTGTTTATTTTGAAGCACTTTCAGTCTTTTTAGGTTAGCAAGTGAATTTGGGGACCATATAAGTGAATAGGTCTAATGATGGATTTGTAGAGTAGAAGCGTATGTGACAACTTTAGCCCTTAAATGGAAATCAGTAAAAAAGATTTTTAAACAATCTCAGTAAACCCAGCTATAACTGTAGGACATGAAATTATAAAAAAATATCTAAACAATATGAGAAATAAATTGACGATTTTTTTTTTAAAGACTAAATGAAAATAATTTATTGGGTTTTTAATACATTTTATTTTGCATCTCTGCTGGCAATAATGCATTTATTATAAAGTTATGACCTTTTCATTTGAATTAAAAATAGTTTTGGATTACTTTAAAAAGTTTCATAATTAGTAGTGATGATGAGACATTTTATAATATTAAAATATGTGTAACTTTATCAGTAATATTCTATTTATTTTTAAACAGTTCTTTAAATGGAGGGAATTAACTGAGAATCTGTAAAACATGTGCGTATGGGTTTGGTTCGAGACATCCATAGCAAAAGAAAATTATATCTTGATAAATGAAAAAAATATATCTTTATTTTGACTGTTATTCTGAATAATATTTAGCATTAATTAAAGGCCAGTAAAATTGAATTTCTAATCATATTCATATTTGTAAGGTAGGCATAGCTAGTGTCTCATCAAATGCCCTTCTTCTGAAAATGAAGATTTTAACACTTTGAATGAGCTGATTGTATTTTTTTTTTTCAACCATTTACGACTACTTGATGTGTACTGGATTTGTGAGTCCTAAGCAAATAGAGTTTTTTTAAACAAATCAATTAAAGGAACACAGTATATAAAACTAAAGAATGTCATCATTGGTTCATTTGGAAGTTAAAGTTGTCGTCATCATCAATCATTTTAAGGGAAATCTGGTGTTATGTTATTGATTTTTCTTCTAGCGTTAAAAAATAACTATAAATGTTAAAAAATAACTTTTTTTTTTATTTGTATGTTTCAAAATTGTGAAAACAACTTATATTAAGTTATTGCATAGTATAAATAAATATCAATAATACTATTTTCTTGCATGATTTTTAGGTATTCAAACGTCTGAAGATGCTAGATTTTATGGTTTGTCTACAAAATTCCAACCATTTAGTAACAAAGACAAGCCAGTAATATTTCAGTTCACTGTAAAGCATGAACAAAACATTGATTGTGGAGGTGGTTATGTTAAAATATTTAACTGTGATTTGGATCCTGAAGATATGCATGGTGAAACTCCATATTTAGTTATGTTTGGTAAGTTGTTCTTTGTTATAAAAGCAATATAAAATTCCAGTGTATGCAAGATGAATTTTTGAAAAATTAGTGATGAAAATTGATAAATGAAATAGGTTTTTTTTTTTAAGTACATTTTTATGATATTTTAGCAAGTGTTGAAATCTTGTATAGGTTTATTGCTCAGTTTACCAGAAAATATATGTATTAATTAATCAATTTACCAGAAAATATATATATATAAGATTGATATTTGCTTGCATCAAATTTGGATTTTGTTTTTACAGGACCTGATATCTGCGGCCCAGGAACTAAAAAAGTTCATGTTATTTTTAATTACAAAGGGAAAAATCTGCTTATTAATAAAGAGATACGGTGCAAGGTATGTCCTTTAAAACTTAAAATTATTTTTAAGATTTTAAGTCAATTATTGTATTATTAATTTATTGTCAAGATTTTAATTAATAATCATGCCCAATCTATTTTAATTTTTTAGGATGATATTTATACACATGTGTACACATTAATTGTTAAACCTGACAATACATATGTTGTGAAAATTGACAATGAAAAAGTTGAAAGTGGTGAACTAGAAAAGGATTGGGACTTCTTGCCACCTAAAAAAATTAAGGATCCTGAAGCTAAGAAACCTGAAGATTGGGATGATAATCCTAAAATTGAAGATCCTCATGATTCAAAACCAGAGGCAAGTGTAATAATAATTCAGAATAATATTGCCAATAATTCTGAGTCCTTAAAATAGAGTATTATTGAAATAAAATGTAAATAATCTGTATGAAATTGGAGGAATGAGCTATTTTAATAATCAGTAGAGCAAACATTAATTTATTTAGGTAAATGTTTTTAAAAATATATATTTCAAGCTATAATGTTTTACATTGCATATTTGCCAACTTACTTATATCTTTATTTAAAATATATGTAGATTTATAGAATGCACTCAAAAATGCATCATACATGCATTAAAAAAATAATAATAATTTTTTTTTTCGTTAATATAAAAATGCAACCCCATTCTTGAGTGTTAAAGAAAGAAGTGAACTGCCTGAAATTAAAAATGGCTCCATCATACGAGAGTTTTTTTTTTTTTTTTTTTAAGTATTTATTTATTTATTTTAATAGAGCCATTGAAAACTACAATTGCAGAATATTACAGTTAATAAAATAAAACATAATTCATATTTGTTCATAGATAAAGTGATTCAATAAGGGGGTTATTTTGTTATGGTATGAAGTTATATAGTTAGTTATATATATACTGAATAATTTATGTAGATGTGTGATGAGAAATGAAATCACAAATATACCAAAATAAAAATAAAAAAATTTTATGTATGTTTTCATGGTTTTTCAATTAACCTCTAGTTCTTAATTATTTTATATTAAAACATCTTTAATATCCAGCAAAGACATTAAATACAATACAATATAATATTTATACATATGTGATATGTATGTATATAATAGTACACAATATACATTATATACAATGTATTTTATATTGTCTTTTTAAGATAGTTAAAAATTAATTTTAAAATCAAAATCCTCCTTTTTTAATAAAATATTTTATAAAAATTTAAATGATATTTCTTTAGGATTGGGATCAGCCTGAATATATACCAGATCCTGATGCAACACAGCCTGAAGATTGGGATGATGAAATGGATGGTGAATGGGAACCACCTCAAATAACCAATCCAGCTTTTAAAGGTGAATGGAAGCCCAGACTCCTAGATAATCCCAACTACAAAGGAGCGTGGATTCATCCTGAAATCGATAATCCTGAATACTTTGCTGATCCAAATTTATATAAACATAATGAAATTTGTGCTGTCGGATTTGATCTTTGGCAGGTATGATGTTTTGTTCTTTTGTATTTTTTATAATACATAGTCTTGTACTTTTATATAATACATTTAGTAAATACATTTTTATTTCATATATCTATAAAATATGGCTGTTTCAACTATCTGTATCTTACTCATTATTTTATCATTCTCAACATCAGTTATCCTATATTAATATAGCTTATTTTAAGCATTTGTCAATAAATTGAAAAAATGTACAAAATTGGAAATAGATGATCTTTGCTGTCTTTAATTATTATAAATATGTATATTTTGCATTGTGTTATAATTTGACATGCATTTTTTTATTCCATTGACATACTCTTATTATATGAATTTTGAAATGTAATTAGAACACAGTAATAAATGGTGATGATGATTCTTCTAAAGCAGCCAAATTAACAGTAAAGAAATATTTGCAACAAATTGTGATGACATTTAAACTACTATTTAGTAGTTACAATTTACATTTTGAATTTTTTCCTCAAGTTTGTAGCACTGTAATGAAATTGAATAGCATCTTAAATTGTGATGAAAAGGTAAATGAAGGATAATAAATTTACATGAAGCAGAAATTGCTAATTAAAAATCTAATTAGTACTAAATTAATTTATATTCATATTATTATACAGAATATTGGAAGAAAAACAGCTCTATGCTTAAGATATAGAAAAGATAAAATTCTTATTGTGTTAAAAAAATGAAAATAAAAAGATATGTTTTAAAAGTACACATAATGTTACAAAAAATCTAAAGGCCAAAAAATATCCTTAAAATATTTTACATATTTTTATATATGTAATATCACATCAAAATATTTTTTAGCTTAATTTAAAATTTGTAAAGCCTTTGCTTGGGCCCCTTATGAACATCGATACATCCTTTATAGTATTGTTTCAAAAATAAATCATTAATACAAATATCCTTAAGGCTCGATAAATGTTTGTTATCAAGGAGAGTAACATTTGTATTATTTATATACTTGTAAGCAGAGATTGGGAGTCAGTTTAAAAATTTGACTTCCAAATGTTGTTTAAAATATTTTACTTTTTTGAAATTTCGGGAATTAATGTTAAAAAGAGGCAATTGAATTGTAATATAAGTAGTAGTTACTACTTTAGCAGCATGCCAAGTATGTGGCGAAAGACTTTTCTCAGCACAGAAGTTTATAATAATGAAAAATCCAATAATGAAACAATTACTTAGGTCAATAATCTAAGATCTTATAAGAGCTGTTTTTATTATTAAAAAAAAAAAGATTTAATATATTAAAACATAGCATCTCTGTATTTAAAATATATCATTTTCTTTTTGCTTATCTTCAGCAATTCTGTTATTCCTTCTACTTTGGTATTGTTATTTTTATAGGATATATATATTTTTTGTAAGCAAACTTAGAATACTATATCTTTTAAATTAGAGCAAATATTATGCCTTTAAAGTGTTAAAAAAATGTGTTATATAAAAACGTTTTATAGATACGAGTTCATTAACAGTCATTGAATGTATTAGACAAATTTTTCAAAATCCATTAGAAAGGATGAGAGTACATAAAATTATGGTTAAAAGTTTGGAATGTGTATTAAAAAATTTAACCCAGTAGTTAGAAATCTTTTGGCTTACTCTCCATCTGTACTTACAAGATTGATTATAAAAAATTAAAGCATTGAAATTTTCCTTAATCTTTTATTTATTTATTTTTTTTTTTTTTCCACAGGTAAAATCTGGAACGATATTTGACAATGTTTTGATCACTGATGATGAAGCAGAAGCAGAAAAACATGCACGTGACACTTGGGGTGCTATTAAGGTATGATTTTTTTATGAATAAAAATTAAATTTATCTTTTCAAGTAATGTAACAGACTTAATAAATTTCAAATAGTGAACTACTTACAATTTATTTCTACAAAAATAAAATTGTTAAGCAGTTAAATTTTCTAGCATTATGTTGTTAGTCAATCCAATTGCTTTCGAAATCCCAAAATAACTTTTGAGGTTCAATTTTTTTTATAGGAATCTGAAAAGAAAGCAAAAGAACAACAAGATGAAGAAGAGCGTAAAGCTGCTGAATCAAAAGCAGATGAAGGAGAAGAAGATGATAATAATTTAGAAGATACTGTTGACGAAACAGGGGATTCTAAAGAGGTAAAAGTTGAAATTAATATTTCAGTGCAGGATAAATTGTGAAGAATCTTTTTTTTTAGTCATATGATACTTCATATGCCACGATGATACAAATTTAATTCGTTCTATGGCCAAACTCGTGTTCTTGTAACTTACTCCGATTAAAAATAATTGAAGTGAAATTAATTCATTCTGGCCTTCCAAAAATATATATATATATTCCAATTTCTATGATAATCTATAAATAACGAGCAAAATAAAACAAATATATAATTTAATGAAAGAGACAAGATATTAGTGGAACCAAATAACTTATAGTATTTTCTTTTTTTGCCTTATTTCCATCATTTTTGTGTAAAGAATATTTAAACAAAACCTTGGCTCCTATGTAACATGGATTGTTCTTAGTATTAACTGTTTGTATTGTGCTTGAGATAGCAACTGCTGTAAAGTCAGCCTTCTAGAATTTCTAATTATTGTACATGTAAGACTTGAGAATATTGACTGTGATATCAAGATATCACTGATTTAATTGTTTGTTTTAATGTCATGCTTAATTGTTTAAATAATGTGTTGTTTTATTCAATACTATTCTATTTTCAGGAGGCTGATAAACATGATGAACTTTAACATTCTGATTCATTTTGAAGAATTAAACTATCATTAGGCAAGTTTCATTATCATTTTTTTTTCAAGCTAAGCATCGTACTGAATTTCATTTCTAAGTACTGGAACATTTCAAGCCAATTTATACATGGCCCTTTAACAAGTTTTATATGAAAACGTTCACATAAAGTGTTTGAGTTTATAGGACATCAATCATTTGGACTGTCATTTATTTATATATTGTATGTAAAACTATTCTCAAAGCAACAAAATATTGAAATTATATAGAAAACTTTTTCTGTATTGCATAATTCCTTCGTGTAATTGTACGAAAAGAAAAGGTCTGCATCTGTGTTTAGTGTATTTATATTTCACTCTTCATTTATAATTTTTGTATATTGGAAAAATAAAAAAAAATTTGTAGATTTTTTTATAGATTATTAAATAAGTTAAAATAAAAATTTTGTTTGTTGTTGATATTCTTATGCATGTGTGAATGAATTGTGTGTTCATTGCATAATATAAATCCTTTTTACAATTCCATAGCTGTCTGCTTATAGATGAGATCGATTATTAGAATTACACCAGTGAAATATCCTATATTATATTGTTATATACTATAAATATCATATATTAGGATTTCATTTATGAAAACTTAAAAATTATTCCAGAAATTTGGTGACAAATTTTTATTTCATTTGGGCTATCATTATCAAATTCTAACTAATTTTTGAATAAAATGAAATGGTGAATTAATCTGTATTAATTAATAAAATAAAATGATTAAATTCTTTCAGAAAATAGTTGTTTACTTTTTGCTACTAGCATAATTTCTTAATATTGTCTAAAATTAAATATTTCAAATAAAGCATTACAATAAACACTAAACATTTTTTTTTTTTTTTTTATCAATTTACTGTCGATACATAAATTTACTTTAAAATGGGTTTGAAATTGAAAAATTTAACTTAAAAAGCTAAATTGCACATTTATATATACAGAATTACGAACATTATTAATTTAATATAAAGAGATTTGATCTAGAAATTTCCTAACATTATGAAATAATACAAACAGAGATTAACAGAAAAAAAGTTCATTCATGAATAGGGGCCCAGACATCAATTATAATTATTTAATGCAAGAATGTAATAAATTAAAATCATTAAGGCAATCTTGCATTAAGTTTTTGTTTAATGACTGAATGTCAAATTTATGGTTTATCTCATTTTTAAATGTGCCTTTGACCAGTGTGTGTATTTGCTTTTACTTGTGCTCTACTTGTACTTAAGCTATTTGCTTAAGCTAACTTAGAAAGTAAAGATTTTATTATTGCTAATTATTGTGTATTAAGCTTAAATTCATTCCTTAAGCCTAATTTCATAATCCTTTGGCACATGCATCGGTTGATATTTGTTATTTATATATTTATTACTGAAAATGTCTATTTTTATTTAAATGTATTAAACCTTAATTATTTAATTAAGTTCCCATTAGCATCTGGATTGAATGCATACTGTAGATTATTTGTGAGCTTCATTATTAACTCCACTCTTAAACTGGTCTTTCATTTTGTGTGCATGTGGAGGAAAAAGCAAAATTCACAATATCGCCTTTAAAAAACACATTCGGGAGAATTGCCATTTCGTGACGTCTTGCTAGTTTCTTGAGAAAAGAACGAAATTGTTAAAATAATTCAAGTAAGTCCATCTTAATAAATATAGTGTAAATGAAATAATTTATCTGTAATTTATTTTCGTAAGGTTGGTTATCTTGTAATAATTCTGAGGTTTTGCAAGATTAGAATTTAAACATTTATTATTTAGTTGCAGTAATTAAAATATCGTTTATTTTTTAATTTATCAAGTTTGAAAGTATAGGAAATAATCGGGTATGTCCCATAAACTTATAAAATTTGAATTTAAAAATTATTTTTATAAATTCTTTTTGAAGCCAGAGGGTGTGGGGACTTGGTGACCACGGCAAAACAAGGGGAATCGCCAAAAAAAAAAAGAGATGGATATTCTATATAAACTCCCGAGTTATTGCTACTTTTTATATTCTTTGCGTACGCTTTCGTTTCGTATGGTATTTATCTCTTTAACCTTTAATGAAAGATTGCGAAGAAGTTTTCTTTCAATAGTAAATGAATAAAAGATTTCAATTGGGCATCAAGTATCTAACGGTAGACATCCAGATTGTCAATTTTTTTGTTGCACAAACAAGTATTATGGAACATAGAGCTATCATCATCCATCAAGGTACCATCAGACATGAAGGGGAAGGAAGAAGCGCTTTCAAAAGTTCTAAACTATCTATCCAAGTCAGCATGTTGATAATTCAAATAAAAATCTAATCCTGCAGTTATTCCTTCTTCATTAATTAAAAACTATCTTTTAAAAGAAGATATTTGTAAATCGGAAATCCACAATCAGTATGGAGGAAACGTTGGAAAGTCTGTGTAGTATTCATCAGTCAGAACGTCATGAATAGAAATTCATACAACCCAAATGGCGAACAGATGGCAGTCTTTTGAATATATAACTCTTTCATAGCTATTTGATGATATGCCCTATGAACTGTCTAAGGTGGAACAAATTTTACATTCGTCTAGCTGATGAGTAAAATCACTAAGGTGTGATATAGAATACTGATCATCTTGCGTAATAATATTAAGGACCCAACAATCACCACAAGATCTCCAAGTATCGTCTTTCTTCTTCACAAGATGCAGAAGGCTGAACAACGAATTGCTTGATGGGTGACAAATGCCGTGTTCTAGCTATTCTCGAATTCGGCTTTTGCAATTTTTAATTTTTCGGGTGTTAATCTGCGAAATTTGGAAACAACGGGTATCTCCTTTGCCACTATTGAATGAGTGATATTATGCGTAATTTCTTTTTTTTTTTTTTTTTTTTTTTTTCATTCATCCAAAATTTTCTGATGTGATGTTTTTAAATTCCTCTGAAGTAATACGGATGTCAGGATCAAGACAGCTGCAATTAATTGGGGTAAAAGAAGATGATGGATCTTTCATCACTTTAGCTGATGCATAAAAGCGAAAACCCGTGATCGATATACCGTTTTTGTTTTGAATCGATCAGAAGGTCATAGTTTTGCTAAAAATCGGCGTTGTTGTTAGGTTTGGAGACATTGGCCGGCAACTATAAACTGACAGTCGAATTTTCTTCTCGATCAAAGATCGAATGTCTAAAGGGTTATCTGGTATTGAATTAGCTGCATAAATGTCTCTGAAAGGAGTTCGTTTATTTAATTTAAATAGGTGGATTTCAGAAACATCTGATCTCGTATCTATCAAATAGTTTTTTTGACTCGATTTATCAAAAGAAGTTACAATTCCAGCTGGTCATAGTCATTGGCCGCCTCAAGCGACCAATCATTTAGTTTTTCGAAGATGACAAGTTAGGTTTTCTAAATTCACAAGTTTGAATACATTTTTTAGCGTTTCCGCCAAATTTATAGTGGAACCAATAGAAAAGTGAGATTAGCTGAACTAAATATGGTCCTGTTGCTATGTTGTCTGAAATTCTGGATTCGCTGCATTATCTATTGTGCAAAGCAAATTTTTGCTTGTTGAGGCAACGCTTTCTTTTAAGTTTTCTATTTTGAAAAGATGATGAATTGGGATGGTAGTAACAGTTTTATCAACGGAAAATGCTTCAGATGAATTGTAGACATTAAGAAGTTTATTTGCCATTTCTGCAATTGTCCCATGGATCTTTACTGAACGATAAAATGGTTTGTGTTTGTTGAGGCATGTAAATTAATCTGGATAATCACGCATTCTTTTAGAATATCGTATTTATTATCGGTGATAATAATGTTTAATAATTCGACAGATTGATAGTATATTGACAACGAAATCTAAAATATTTTCGTCAAATGCCTCAATGACAGTATTATATTTTATTAAATCCTCAACAATACTATTAAAAATTTGGTCACAAATTGAAAAGCTTATTTTTCTAGAATGCTGGAGGTATAGTTACAATTCGGCTCTGTTTAGAATCACTTTCGATTCATAATCAGTCATAATGAAATATCCGTAAGGTAGTACAGGATAAAAATGTTTTAAATACAAATAAACGTAATTTTGTATCTGTTTGATAGTTGAAATGTTGCTTCAAAAGTTCGCTGTTCATGGTGTTAATGTTTCTGAAATTAAATAAACGGTACCCTAAAAAATTTAAAAATACTAAAAATAAATAAAAGTAAGATACAAAATAAAAATTAAAAGATTTAAGTTTAAATTAGGGAGCAGTTGTCTATGCCACAAAACTATTGAATAAGATATAATTATGGTGATAAAGGGTATGCTGAATGGTGGGAGCCCGTAATGATGAATCTTTAATCAGATTTGCAGGAAATACCACAGGAAAACTTTTAAAATCTATTCGGTTCAATAAATGCCAAGTTCAGAATCATTTAGATAACATCATGTCGCCAGCAAATAATTCACATAATAGTAAATAAAAGAAGCATTGGCCCACGATGTGGTTGAACCCGCGACCTTCGCGTTATTAACACGACGCTCTAATCAACTGAGTTAAGGGGGCGATTCCAGGTTGTACCAAATGTGAAATATCAGTAAGAAGAAATAAATATAAGAAGAAATAACATCCATATTCACATTATAACATTTAATTAAAAGAATTTCTTATATACAAATTAACAAAATTAAACAGATATAAATTATCGCAGTGATAAAAATTCACAGTGCTTGAACAAGTTAATTAAAAGGCAAAGTTCTATAAATAACAAGTTAAGCAGTTTGTGAATTGCAGAAAATAATCTATTGAATCTGAACTTGCCCGTTAAGTCGCATCCAGACAGGAGACGAAACTGCCTCGCGAACCATTTATAAACCGGTTGGGTAGAACCCTTCCAGAGAATCATGTGTCTTAATACCGCTCCGACCAGAGTAGATTTTTTTTTTTTTTTTTTTTCAGGATTTCGCACATCAAAGGAATTCTCGCGGCCCCCATTTACGACCATTCTCACTCACAGCCAGAGATAACGCGGTTTGTTTCTCTCTGTCAGACGGCGGCATGGGACAATATCATATCGGGGTTGACTCGAAATCAGGATTAAGACACACAAAGTGTATTGGGTGATAATAGTGTTATCTCATTCATCTTGAACATCATGGTTTTACGAACACATGGTCGGGAATCTCTTTTTATGAATATTTGATAACAAGAATCAGGTTTTCTCCGAATCAAGTAACAATTGTCATCCGCTGGAATCAACATTGAAGACGACAGTCCTTCATGAAATGTTGACATAATACATATCAAATACTTTTTTTAACATATAAGAAAAACACAAATGACTGATCATCTCAATATAAATCACCTCGTGAAGCTTTTGTTCGCAATAGAAACCGACATAATCTTTCCAGTGACTACAACGATGCAATATCGAAGTTGAGTAGCGGCTCTACACTTGGAAACAATCTAAATTGTCTGTATGCAATACCCTTCAGATGAGTAAAAAGCACATGAGCCAAAATGTGACACTTTATTAGCCAAGAATGAATTTGTAAGTTGCATACATCACTTCAAAAGATACTAAAGTGACCTTTAAATGTGCAGATTTTGGAGTATTTATCGATTAAAACTTTCAACAATTTACTGAAAAGAGTAATCTTTTACAACTGCCAAGGGATGGTTATGGGTAACAATGAAATTCTCGGGACCTGTAGCATCAGGCATCAGCTTTTCAATTATCAGAAATTTCGGTATACAATCACTTCTGCTCAGAATTACATAATCACTAACGCATTAAAACACAGACGTAAGTTTTTTTTTTTTTTCTTATTCCGAATCTAGTTGTTTGTCCTGGCTGCCACAATTATGATTGATTCCTCATAAATATAAGTAAATGAAAAAAAATAATAACATTTAATATTAATAGAATGTTAATATTTAAAAGATAAATATGCTTTCTCTTATTACCATAAGAGAAAGCATATAAAAAGCAGATAAAAAAATAAAAAATAATAAAGCATATAAAGCGATAAAAATAAATAAATAAACGGCAAATATAAAAATGTTAAAAATTACTTTTCAAGTCATAAAAATAAAAATTTAGTAGCTATATTTTATCTTTAAAAACCAGCTATGCTAAGCAGAAATATGACAATAGTAGCATCATAAGTTGTTAGGGTAGGATGTAAAAATTTTAAATTATAGGAAGAAAGTTTGGAGAAATAAAGAGATCTAAAAAATTAAAATATACATTTTCGTAATACTATGTAAAAGGTAAAGATTCCATTTATTGACCCCATGAAAAGCCCAGCGGTAGGTGATGAAGGGAGGACTTTTAAGGGTAAATGCCCTTATTTGCACGTAGTATGGGAGAAAAGCAGAAAATTTCAGCCAGGCATAACGTTTAATTTTAATTTTGACGTAAAAGGAAATCAGCATTTTATTTATTATTAATATTATTTTTTTTTTTTGTAAAATTATTCATCAAATACAATTTTTTTTTTTTTGTATACATATTTCTTGCATGGTTTTCATTAAATTCAGACTAATTTAAAATTAAAAGAATGTAATTAGGAAAATTTTATTTTAATGCAATTCATTTTCTACTTATTTTATTCTAAATTTTCTTTCGTTTCAAATTCTTAATTAGATATATGTATTTAAAATTTAAAAAGGTATATATTATAAAAGAGATATGCAAATGTTTTATGGTTACTAAATTTCCATTTCATCTGAGTCACTTTTTGAATATGCAGTTTCTGTTGATTCAAAATCGACAGGTGAATTTAAAATTATTCATTGTTGTGTTCATCAGTTCGTCTTCCTCCTTATGGATTTCTTCTTTGATGGCATGATTAACAAAGTTACTCCAGGGTGTAGGAGTTACTTTTTATAGTGTCTTCGTTCAGATTCCTCACGGCATCTCAACTGAGTTCAATTCCCAGTGATATGGAAGTAATCAAAGAATTGTATGGAACATTCCCGTTTTGGATTTTGAACTGAGCGTACGTGCGTTTCACCTCTCCCTCAAACCGATTTGTTAACTAGCTTTTCTCCTCTTTGGTACGTGATTTTTTCTTTTATCCTGTCTTCTTTATTCTTTTTCTCCATTTGATTTATTTGGTTCGATTTTATTGTTATGTTGTATAAAAATGCATATTATTCATTGGAAGTATTAATTCCACTTTTTAATATATTTTTTACTTGTATTTTTCTTCTAGTTTCTGTATATTACTGTGCAAACACTAGATTGTTCGGGCTTTTAAGCTACGAGTGTTTTCTGATTGCATACTTGTTATCTCTAACAGTCAAAAAAAGTATTTTTAAATACTAGGTTTATTTTAGTTTCACTTCTATTATGGCTGTTGTCGAAGGAGATTTGCTCCTATTCCAATAATACAATCATGCCTCTCTCCCCTGCTGACCAATCAACCAATCCTGGTAGAATGCTTCATATGATGGACATTAATACCAATCCGGTCGCCTTTAATTTTGTTCAGGAAATCAATCAACTTCCTCATACTAGCGTCAACAATTTTTTAACATACATCGAATGCGAAAATCTCAATGATCATCGCAATAATATTGCAAATTGTTTAAAAATCGAGTCATAAATTCCTAATTTAGACCTTTTCTACAACTTCAGCTTTCCAATAGCACCCACAAAAAGCTATGGAAGCAAATGAATCTCATCTTGGTAAAATTCAACGACTCTGCTAAAAAGAAAAAACTTAAGATCACAAAAAAGCAGAGAAAAATTTAGCCAAACAGTCTAATATTAATGATCGTAATATTAATGTTATTTGCCAGCTGTTAAAATTCAGAACTAAAAAAACGTGAAAATTTCTTCTATAGCCGGAAGCGTGAAGTACTTGTTTTTCTCCTTTAAACCGTTCTCTCTCGGACGACGACGATTTGCCAGATTAATGGAGAACCTTGGTTGATTAGCAACCTCTATCTCCTCTGCTTTGTGAGTGAAGGAAATTTCTTAAGCTTTAAGCCCATTGATTAGATAGTAAAAAAGCAATATAAGTATGTTATTAATTTATTGAAAATTAATTATCTGAAATTTTTTATTAATTAATAAAAAAAAATCTGCATATATAATTTTTTTTTTTATATTATAATTATAATTTCAAATAGGTAATAAAAAGGATGAACAAATAGAAACAAACAATAACGATTGAGGGGAAATTGTGACTCAGTGGAGAAACTGTATGGTAATTCGAAAGGAGGATATCGGAATGTTAATGAATAATATTCAGAACAGCGCGAGGTCTTTTTTTCCGGAAGTTATTAATACGTCTTTTATACGAAATTCATTTGGTATACGTACTGCATTGAAAAAAAGAAACACCAATTAGCTAGAGAAACAATATAGAATATATCAGTGTGCAACTTTTCTGAATGTTTTTTTTTTTTTATATTTTTGGAAAACATTCAATACAATCACTTTCAAAGAACTTTTGTAAAGGCTTTCCTTTTTTTATAAAGTTAAAATTGATATGCATTTGGCACGTCTAAAATAAATATAAGTAAATGACTTAAAATGAAGTTTAAAAAAATAAAATGAGTTTAAAAAGTTCAAAAAATATGAAAAGTCAAAAAAAAAATTCAGGCATTTTATGATCGGTAAGAATAAAATAATAGATGTGGTTAAATGGGAAGAGCTACGAGACGAGAGATGTTATTCTTTTTATGGTAGGGTTTTCAGCCTTACACCCAGCAGCCATATTAGACTGGGACCAACGGTTTAAAGTGGATTCCAAACCTATAGCACTGGGCACCAGAGCCTTATAGTAAACAGTCTGTTTTTCGTCCTCATTCAAAACTTACATTATTTTGCCAGCTGAACAAAAAAAAAACGTGAACATTTCTTCTTATAGCGGGAAGAATGAAGTTATCATACTGGTTTTTTCAAGTAAATAAGGTGTTCAAGTGTTTTTAAGTAAATTGAAGGAAAATTTTAAAAAAGCGGTGCTTGCGTATTAACGCCACCGCAGCTACAGATTTGGCGGTTTTTAAAGTGGCGCCAATCTACACTTAAAATTTTTGTGACAAATCATAAAACACTTTATTTAAAAATCAAAAACACTTTATTTAAAAACAAAGTAGTCAATCGGATTTCGGTAGAAAATGGGCCGATATAGAGTTTAACATAGATTCAAAACAGTCGCTATTTTTGGCACATTAGCGCAACTTCTGCTGCGGTGGCGTTAATACGTAAGGAAGTACCAAAAAAAAACAAACAAACATAACAAAATTTTTAACAGAAACGAATTAAATTGTCAACAGTTGAATAATATTAATCATTATTGCATATATCAATAAATCATTCCCCCCTCCATAACCCTGAGGAACTATATTTTTTTGCAGATGCATCATTTTTATAGCAAGAATAAAGCAGGCAACTTAAGTTCAAGTACAGTCCTTGAGAATAACTACAACTACCGAATTATATTTGATTGCACTAAATACTGACTTACTGAATGCCGAATTTGTGTTTGATTTTATTGGCAAAGTCTGTGAAACACAGAACTTGCATTTAACCATTTGCCAAATTTGACCCACCTGTAATCTTTCAAAAGGTTTCTAAAAACATTTCTCTCGGTAAATGATATCTTGAAAGTATTATATGCGTATTTTAAATTTCGTATTTTACCATTATATTGAAACTTATAATCTTACTTCCACTGATACTATTTCTAAATGATGCAATCTGATAACATTGCCGCCATTTATCATATTGAAATTTTATTCAGCACTGCTTATTAATCAAATAATTTATTAACAAATTAATTTTTTTATTAAATTTTTGTAGCAATTGGTTTCGTTTTAATTCAGTTGTTGCTATTTTTCTTTAATTTATGGAAACCAAAGCACATAATGTTAACAATTGAATAAGACATAATAATAAATTTTTTGACTTGATTTAACTTTAATAATAATATTTTAAAGCTATGGACACGTTAACAACAACAATCGAGTAAGAAACGAGATTTATCAGAAATCATTTCAATCAGTATTCTAAAGAATAATTCATTTAGCAAATAACTGCTACATACACACATAAAATATATATGCAATGATATCAAGTAAATTAAGAATTTTTTTTCACATTTTCTCCCCAAAGACAATATTTAGTTCAAAAGAAACGGAGCATTTTTTAAAATTAAGATAATTACAATAATTTTTAAATACTGGTAAGATCAGATTTATAAAAATTCAATATGAATGAGTTATGGAAATAAGGGTGGTGATGTTATATTACACTCGCAAAAAAAAAAAAATAACCTTTCTAGTCTTTTCAAAAATAGCTGGCCCATATTTGTGCAGTATGCGACACCTACGAAATTAATCTAACAACAATAAAAGTTAAGCATATATTTATAACCATTTAAAATAGTTTTGTACTTTACACATGATCCACTGTTACCTCTTATTCCAAAGAGCTATAATCCAATCCTTGGTGACTTTCAAACAGATCAAGTTATGGGCGAGTCTTAAAAATAAAGTAGATAGGTTATTTATCATGATAAAAATATTACAAAAGAAAAAAAAAAAAATTACTAAAATTACAAAATGAAAATATTAAAAATATGATTTTAATGGTTTATCAAATATTCATTCAAAGTATTTTATATTTAATTACCATTTTAACATAAAACAAACTATTCTTGAGCTAATTTTTTTTAAGGTTCTCTCAAATATAAAATATTAAAACAATTACCCCACCAATTTTCTAGAAACTAATAATAAAATTGCACATAAAATAAAAATGTTATTGAGCTTATAATATGAATGGAAGTCTCTACAGTGTTAGAAGAAATAAAAATATACACAAAGAAAATGTATTCCAATATATTTTTATTGATAAGCAGTTAAACAAATCTAATGATAAGATTTTACAATATCAATAATTTTATATACATTTCAATAATTGAGCAAAATTTGTTAATTGTTGTGCATATACAACAAAGCAAATTGATAAATTTAAATACATACAAGTAATAAATATCATTACATTTGTTCAATGTACTAAAATATGAAATATTAAATCTCACATAGAAAATACATATCTTAGGATTTAAAAACAAGTTTCCATGAATAGTAATTGAAAACTTTTTTTTATCTAATGATTTTATATATACTAACATAAAAATGAAAGAGGAAAAAATGTCGTCTTTCTTGGACACTACACATTGATAATTGAATAAAAGTATTCAATAACAAGACATTTAATATATTAGCATTAACTGAAATGAAATAGTAATGAGGAAAAATGTAACATATAAGAAAAAAAAAAAAAATTAAAAAATTATTAGAAAATTGTTTTTATTTGATATTTAGATACTATACTATTACTGAAAATTACATTAAAAACTTTTATATATTTTAAGCATGTATTACATATCTTACAAAATTAACAATAAAACTGTAGTTGAATATTATTGTAGATTTAATTTATAATATGCATCAAAATAATATGGGAAGGAATATTTAAATATTTGATAATATAATAACATATAATTGCCAACAAAGTTCTACCAATAAATTCTGTTTTAACTTTCAATTTTAAAATGTGAAGGGGAAAACACTTCGACATTCTGCTTTTTGAAGTTTAATATCAGTCTTCTATCTTCCATGTATAAACACAATATTAAAGAGAGATCACCTTAACATAATTTTTAAAGAGTTAAGTTGATAATCAAAACGAGTAAAAGACATTCTTAAGAAGTATATGAATCGTTAAAATTTAATGAAATATGCTATACAGATTGGTATAAAATTATCTTAAAAAATAATACATTTGCACATGATAATTATATAGTCTATCAGTATGTATTTTTTCCTTCAATTACTCATTTTTTTCATGTCTCTAACATGATGACGTTTTTCTTGACTTTTCATTTATAACATGTTTTATCTATAAAAATTTAGAAATTCTTTTTCTTCCATCAATATGAATAGAAATGCTTGAGGGCAAATATATAACAATCTAAAAAAAAAAAAATCTATTGTGCAGGTTTATATATATTTTATGATAATGTTCTTGTACACTATAAAAGAATATAGTTCACGACTTAACAAGATCACCGTTTTAAAGAGATATACAAACTAAAAATATTAAGTTCAATAGATTTATTATACTTATTAAAATTAAATTTTGAATTTTAATCATTCAAACAAATCTGGGAAAAAATAAAAGCAACTGATTATAATTAAATATATATTTACATATCTTTTAAACATTTATATATTTAGTTATAATTGAAATATTTTACTAATAACTAAAATACATTAGTAAAATACTTAAAGGCATACTTAAAAAAAATTTCTATAGCTATTGATGAAACTGGAATATATTTTGATTAATTTTTATTTGTATTTCAGCTTTTATAGATCTTAAATAACAGAAGAATTAAAGCACAATTTCTATACAATAATATAAAGTTTTTTTTTTTTTTAAAAAAAATTAAGCAGTATTGCCCAACAGAAAAAAAAAATCTTTTTCATCAAAAGCATTTTAACAAATCAATTTTCTGAAATTTGCAGAATGTGAGTGTACAAAAGATATTTTTGTCCATTATCATTGTATTCGTTTTTTGAGAGCAATTTAAAAAAATTCCAAACTTTGTGAATCATTTTTCTTCAGTTGAAATTTCACATTTCCGCAAATATAAAGTGGCGATTCATATAAAGATCAATAAAACCTACAGTACATGAAATAGTTTAAATTTTGATTGAAATTATGAATGATAAACCAAACAACAGATCTTAAAAGGTACAGATAAGCATTATTATACATGGCCTTATAACCTGTTAAAAGGTTTTCGATTAATGAATATCTAATAAAGTAATAAAAACTTTCCTTTTAAGGTAGGGATCTTGTAACATTCAATACAATCACAATTTTAACACTTCAATGAATTATAATTTTTTCAAATTCTAACGATTTTTAAAAATATATTTTATGGATAATTTTTATAAAATCCCCAAATAATTTAATAAATAGCAAGGCATTTGAAAATTCCAAGAGAGCTTTTATGGATTTTAAAACAACTTTCTTAGTTTTGTAATTCTTATTTACACTGAACTACTAAATAAAATAACCTATCTGGCAAAGTATCACAATTATAACCTATAGAAATATATTAAATCAAATCTGCTTCGCTTTGTTATTTTTCCTAAACAAGGATGCAATAGCATAATTGATTAACTTCAAAATATTTTACAACTTTTGTTAAAGTCAGATAAATTTTCTGTCTAATCTTAAATTAAAAATAGTATATACTGCTATAATAAAAATTTTAATGATTAATTTTTTGGCATTTTCATACTGTGAATTAATTTTAAAGCCAATAATCCTGAATAATTTATTTTTCAAAATTTACTTAGAAATCATAAATTTTTTTTTTTGGTAAACAAAATCTTTTTTTATCCAATATGATAATACATGATAAAATTAACAAAGAAAGACTTGAAACTTTGATAAAAGATAATAATATACACAAAATACAATTTTTTTTTTTATTTTAAAATAATTATTTAATGAAACATTTTCAATTACATGCATACAAGAATGAGTATTATTATATACAAACTTCAATAACAAAAGACCAGATAGGTAAAAAATATAATTTTTACTGTCAGGTTCAATTGTCAGGTACAATTTATACACAAATATTTAAAAAAATAGGTGCCTATCATTCATTTTGCGCGCAATCGAAGATTTTTACTAACATTCATTTTGCGCGCAATCGAAGATTTTTGTAGAGCCTCTTGACAATCTTTGGATAGCCATATTTTAGGAAGTAATTTCATTTCACTTTCTAAAATTGTTACGAGTTCCAGGTTAAAATGCATTTTTTGTACATTTTTTGCAGTTTTTCAAAACCTATAAAAATCAATAGATTCAAAATCAAAGCAAAATAAAATTAACATAACTTTATACTATTAAATTCAATTCAATGGTAATCCTAAATAAAATACTAAATAAAATACTAATAGTAAATTTGGAGACATGATAAATAATTTTCATTTATAATAATTCTCATGATAAATAAGTTTTCTCTTAATCAATCATGAGAACTCCACAATAATTAAAAACACAATCAGATTGGCATTCGCAATAACAATCAATAAATCACAAGGCCAAACCATATGTGTTTGTGGCTTTGATTTGGGCACACCATATTTTCCTACGAACAATTATACGTGGCATGTTCGCGTGTGGGTAAGCCATCCAGTTTGTTTGTGTTGGTTAAAGATGGACTAACCATTGTACACTCCATTGCACTTAGAGATTGATTTTGATTATTTTTTTAATTGCCATAATTAGTAGTAAATATGTAAATAACTATTTTTATGTATATACAGCTATTATATAATGTGATTTAAAATATATTTATTAATTTAATAAAATATAAAGGATGAAATAAATAAATGGTTAGTGTATTATCATTTTATACTCCGTCATTGTCTGCAACGTTCCATTTCTCTTCCGATGATAACCACATTTCCACACACTTATGGTAAGTTAGTTTTTTTCTATTTAACTAAAAAAATATTTAATGGAAATAATGTATATGGCAAAACAACTTTTGCCGGGTCAGTTAGTTTTATTAATAAAAGTGACTAGAGTTATTAATTTGTACCATTTCTCATATTCCAGCAATCATAAAAGCAAATAAATAAATAAAAATTTGAAGATAGGAAATGATTTAATAAAGAAACTTCAACACATTATATTGATATTAATAACACCAAAAATTGCTTTTGACAAATCAAAGAATATATCCATACTCGAAACTGGAAAACACTGATTATATGAAAACCAAATCGAATCACATCACACACACACATGAAAAAATCTTGTTTAAAAGTGGCATTACAAACATATAATTTAAGCAATTTCATAGAAAAAGTTTAATTTTCAATTAAAAAATAACTACTAACATCTAAAGGACTTTTGGCAAATACTTTCACACGAGAAACTAATTCCCAAGGTAGGCGCTTTGATTCTACAACATCAGAAATCAAATTCATTTCTTTTGCTTTTTTAGCTGATATTGTGTTTCCTTGTAAAATCATATCCAAGGCCTAAAAAAAAAAAAAACTTTATAACACCAATTTATATTTAAGGATGAAAGAATAGTTGAAATGCAACAGATTATACTGAAATACTGCTAATTATTACACAAAATTAATAATTCTGTTAATTAATAAACATTCTGTATAATATTTATACAGAATTAAAAATCAAACATGACATTTTCTTTCATTTGAATAATATGATTGAATATTAAATAATTAAATTAAATACACAAATAATAAATCTATATTTTGTTGAAGCGATGAACCTAGTGATAATCTTAGACAATATAAGTGATGTATTTAGAAAAATCTATATATACAGAGTTTCTCTAAAAAAATATGGTATGGTAGTAGGTAGAGTAAGCCAAAATAGATTCTGTAATGAAATGCTTGTACGGGAAATAAAGAATGCAAGGAAGATATAAAATAATAATACATTAACACAAACAGAATAATCATCCAGTTTCAATGCCTACACTCTCTTATTCTTAATGACCTAAAGCTAACACACAGGCCCCAAAGCAAGATTATTTGCAAATGTACTTAATATAGTTTCTTCCATTAATGGAATGCAATTATCTTCCGCTGAATTTGTTCGAATGTGTGGCAACTCGGCAGTTCTCAGAAGTTACTTGCTATAGATGCTGTTCCATTTCCATTCACAGCCCATACATAAAAGGAATGTTGCTCAACTCCAAATTCGTGTAGCTACGTATGCAGCTCAAAATCCACCTGGGGAATAACAATTAACACCAGCAAATTGCTTTCAGCTTCTAAATAGTGTCTTGCACATCTTTTAACATACACATATTCCAATGCATAATCTGCTTCTTTAGTTTACTTTCTACCTGACTACATTTTTGCCAGATAATTTAGAGACAGCATGAATACATAGGTTACACTTATATGGAGATAAAAAGAAAATCTAATTTCTTTTCAAGTGTTAGCAACATTAACTTGTAACATAAACAAGTTTCATTTAATTCAATGCATAGATACAGGTTATAGATTAGCAATAACTTGCAATTTAAATTTGAAAAACAAAAAGTGAAATATGAATACGCATACATGTAAATGCTTATTTATTGTGTGCATACAATCATCCTAATATAACTTTCTTTAATTATCATTAGATTTTCACATGAGTGGTATCAATGAAAATGGCTCAAAGGAAACTAACTTATGATGTCATTTTGATTAACATAATTAATGAACAGCTAACTGGACATTTTTCAATATTGGGAACTGAGATTCTAAGTGCTATAGTGAAATAGTATACTCAACAATTCTTGTGAAAAAATTCCTATAAAATTACAGAAAAGGGCCCATATCAATATTACAATAGCTTTATTCATTAGGTCAATATTATATTACCGTCTTCTTATTATGATTGCTAAGAAGAAAAAAGAAAAATGTGCTTGATTTCATCAAAAACATTTGTAAATAATAAAAATAATTGAATTTGTTTATTTAAATAATTATACCATTTAGAATCAATAAAAATGTGCATGACGCTCCTCTTGTGATTAAGTGAGCAATCAATGGTTAAAATGCTTTAGAAGACCACACAATAAATCTATATTTTTGCAGGCATCTTAAATTTTCTAATCCAATGGCAAACAATGTAGATAGCTATTTGTTTTTAACTACACCAAATTAATTAACTAATAAGCTTTTATTCAAGGTAACGCTATTAAGTATTTTTTTTAAAAATATATGTAAGAGTGTGTATAGAGCAAAAAAAAGGTGCAGATTTTTTTTTTTTTATGATTCCAGTTTAATAAATACCTGTTTAAAAAAAAAAAAAAAAAATTATGAGAATTTTAATCGAAGATTTTTAAAACTTTTTTAATGTAATTGAATAAAAGATTAATTACTTAACATTTTTATTCTTTTAATAAGAATTAAAAATAATTAAAAAAATATGAAAATTGTGTTAAATGTAATTAATAAAAATTAAATCATATTAAAATGAAAGAAATTGAAAATAACAAAATATTTCAAATTATCATATAATTTATTAGTTGGGGACATTTTTAAAAATTTATAATTTGAAATCAATTCATAAGGTGATTGACTTTCTATTAACTCATTATTTTAATGATAAATTACAACTTGTTAATTATATTTCTCATGACAAATCCTACAAATATTTTGTTAGAGTATTTTATGAATAGACTTTTCATTTTGCAACAAGGATATAGTTATTTTATTTTCATTAATTTCAAATATTCTTACTAAGCGCTTATAGTTTATTTTTAAGAAATATATAACTTGTTTCTATGACACTGGAAGTATTCATTGTACAATTAAATATATTCACTTAGAAAATTACTTAATTAGCAATTAAAATTAATTTTAAGAAATTAGCAATGCATTTATGACACAAACTGAAGAATCATTAATAATGTTTGTTAAGAATAAAAAATTTCTATTTATCTAAATATAAATTAAAAGTTTTTCATTATAAATCTAAATTACAAACTTACTCTAGTAGGTCCCAATACTTTTGTTAAACTATAACAAGCACCACCTTCAGGAAAGTATCCAAACTCTTTACATTGTGGCAAACAAAATTTTGAATTATAACTTGCTATACATACATCTGCATGATTTAGAATAGTCATTCCTAAACCAATAGCAGATCCATTTACAACTGCTATGAAGGCTTTCTTAAATGTAGATAGAGCTACTATGAATTCCCTAAAAAATAAACAAAATAAAAAACTAGATCTTGAATGAAATTAATTGAATTACAATTATTAAAAGATGGATTAATGCTAATACAAAAATGAATATATTTTGTATAAACATTAAAGTAAATTTAAAAAAAAACAGGAAGAAATATAAAAACAAAATAGGCAGTATTTTTTTTTTTTTTTTTAAAAATTATCCTTACAAATTCTGTTTTTTAATGCTAAAGCATATTTTTTCTGAACACAAAAACATTTATAAAAAGTGATGCCAACAATAGATAACTTTTAATAACCAGAAAATCAAAAATTTTTACTTTAAAGGAATGAACAATTTAACCCAAAAAGAAATGTTATAGCAAGAATTACATAAAAATTAAATCTTAAATTTGATGCTCATCTGTCAGTCAGTTTATGACAAAGATCATATCTGTTTTTATTATTTTTATGCTATTGTATCACTATATCAGTATAATTCTGAGATAGACAATTCAAAAATTAATACTGAATATGAAAAGGGTGCTGTTGTTACTTCTTATTTTTAAAGAAACATACAATTAATAACTCCTTCTGTCTTATAGATGGATATTAACAAACATATATACATGTTTATTGCTTATGGCAGAGAGGGCAATCTATTTGCCAATCCCCACATGTGGTGAATTGAGCACAAAGTATAGCGATTTTGGTTTTAAATTTTTTACAAATCAGAATGTATGGATTTCATAATAATAATTTAATTATTATAATTCTTTTAAAAAATAAAAATAAAATAATAATAAAATATCTATTATGCTTAACTTCAGGTTAAACGAATTAAATCATAAGCATGGCATTAGATATAAAATACCAAGAATTAGTTATAGTAATTTCCTGCTAATGTTCCCATGAAGTTTTAAACTTTAAAATTTGGGGAAGCAGATCATAGGCTACTGTATAAAATGTGTGGACATTTGTTTCTTGAATTTTAATGAAAATAACTTCAATAAAACTACAATCTAAAATTGCTTTTCGCAAAAATATTTAGAATGTTTTATGTGAGAGAAAAACAATTTTTAAATATAGAAAGAAACACAATAGTTAGAATATGAGTCAAAAAGTAGAAAAATTGCTACGTACTAATGCAGGAAAAAGGTCTTGAATCTAATTAAATGCTTACATTATGTTTATACCTATTATTAAAAATATTGTTTATTTTATATGACACTAGCAGACCCGACCACGCGTTGCTGTGGCTTTCTTGTATTTGGTTCAATTATTAGATACTATAATCGGTATTGTTAAGGAAGTGATTGGTAAAGAATGACAAAATGTTCAAATTAAGCTTCAATGAATAGAAAATGTTTAATTTTTATTAATTTAATGAATGAGGTAGATAATGTTAATTTTTAACACAGTTTTATAATTATTTTACCAAATTTAATTTTTAATAATCATTACTTTCATTTATTCTAAGAACTAAGCGATGAACAATATTTCTTGTTAACCTGTCTTTCATCAAAATAAATAAATTCGTTAAATAATTTAATAAGTTGGTTATACTTTTCTAAAAGATTTTCCAACAATTCTACAATAGATCTTTGTACTTGCTTGTTCGATAAAATTATGCTGACATCGAGTTGTCACACGTTCTTCAGAACTGCCCATAAAATAAATTTGAAGAAATTTTGTCTCTTCGTTAGGTATTGGCGTCACCGACCCGATCTTATGGTACACCTGACGTTGTATTTTTGAAAAATTACGTCCATTGGATGAGAAAAAAATTTGCGCCAAATGACGTCAATGGCGCTAAATGACGAAATAGGAAAATCGTCGATTTTGCATTTAAATAAAAAAAAAAAAAAAATTTGTATAAAAATTATCCTATCTCTCAAGTTGGAACAAAACACACATTTAAGAAAAAAAAGTGAAAATCGGATTGTTAGTTTCAGAGTTCATTCGAACAAACATCGTGACACGGAATTATATATAATAGATGTCTAATGCAAAGCAGTCGGATATTTAGTCTCTTGTGTTTTTAAAATATACTTTAATGCAGTTGAATTATTAATATAAAAAATTATTGCCACAAATAACTGTGAAAAAAATAGACATTTTAGTAAGCTGGAAAACACAATGATAAATTCTAATTAAAAAAAAAAAAAAAGGTCAACTATTTACCTCAACTTGAAGGAAAATAAAATGGCACAAATCATAGAAGAAGAAAAATAGCAAAACTATGAGGAATTAAAAAAATATAGATTTTTAAATTCCCCATAATAATGTTCAGGACCTGTACGGTCAGAGTCACTCCCTGGAACGGTGGAACGACCTCCACCCTTAGCCAGACATCCAAGAAGCGACCCATCTCTCGAATAAAGAGCAATTCCAGGTACTGGTAATTGCGAGCCGATTGAAACACCCGAAAACTGAGGTGTGCCACCCCCCGTCTATCAAAAGCGGAGACCAAAGGGATGTGTTGCCTAAATGAGAGTCGCAACTCTAGTTGGACTCAAACCCCAGGATCCTCTTTTCCCGGGACACAGGTCGCCACACACGGCAAACACGTGAGTCATAAAACCGACATTGTTAGTGAAACCATATATGTCAGAATAAATAAATGATGATAAATATAAATTGTTAGTTAAACAAAACATTCAAATAACAAAAATAATTTTAAAAAACTATGTAAATAACACCAAGACGAACATAAAAAATGAATCCCGGAAAGAATGAAAAGACAAAAGTAATGAAACAATGATGCAAACACGTGGCAGTAATGAAACAATGATTCGATATAAAATGAGGTCTGTGTTCTAGACGATGAAAAGAAAACAAGGAAGACAAAGCCCGAACAAAAACGATCACTGGAGCGCCCGGGGTCATGACACCCATAAACATCAGAAGAAGATGCGTCTCTGATGGGTCCTTCTCCTGAGAAGACATCTTCAAAGGTTCCTACTGTTACTAGATATAATTTATAATTCTCTTGATTACATGATCCATAATTTATATATTCTCCATCTTGTATTCCATTTTTAACACAATTTAAATAAATTGACTCTCTTCTGTGACTTTCCTTTAAATAATAAATATTTACAAAATTTTTTTTCAAAGCGTCAAATACAATTCTCTGGTTGAATGATGCACAGTTAAATGGAAGCATTGATGTGGAATATACAACCACTGAAGATTATATTTGCATTTTTTCCCTTTGATATATTTTATTACACCTTTGAATTTCCTAGTTGCCACCGATATATAGCCAGAACAAGATGCTATAAAATTTATTAAATTTCACTTTAACAGTTCAAAAGGTTTTCCCTTGAAGCCTTTCCACAAAACTTGGGAAGTGAATGTATCTTTGTCATATTGTTTCCAAAGACATATCCAAGTAAGCTGCTAGAACAAGAAAACTTATTATTTGTGTAATTACTGACATCAATAGAGTGAATTTCAAAGACTTTAAAATCTGTGTATTTTTTCAATGAATTTGAAAAGTCCTTGATGATTGCTGTAGTGCAGCAAATATTTGTTTGAAAAGAGGTCTTGCGAGAGGTTTTGCAAGACTGCAAACAATGAGTAGTGTGTTGAACTAAATAATATTTCAGCACTAATACACTTAAATTATTGCACTTAATAAGTAATAACTGTAAATGATATGTTATGATTGAACTTCAGTTTTTCCTATGTGTCTTTGCTGTAATGTATGCTATTCATGTCAATATTTCTAACAAAATAATAAACATAACCAGTTGAAATTTTTCTTATGGACATACCATAATGTAATACATTATTTTTTTTATTGTTGATGACCTCATTTTTAGGCATGATTATTCGTAAATATTCAGTTTAAGTGACCCAATTACTATAGTGTATAAGCATATTATCCACTCCTGAAATTATTGTCGAGAGAGTAATATTAGGAAAGGAAGCTAATAATTATGTAGCAAGTGAAAAAAAAAGCTACTAATTACATGGTGTGAGCAGAATAATTGATAGCATGTGAATGCTTTGCTGTCAATGCAGCAAATTCTATTATTAGTGAGTGTCAGTAGAGCATCAAACCGATTGTGTACGTTTTTTTTATTAGTAGTTTACTGGACAGATTAAAAAAAAAAAAAAAAAAAAAAGGAAATATGCTATTGCTGCAAAGGTACATTTAAAAATGATATCCATGTTTCTAATTTAAAATAAAAAAATGCCAATTTTCATTTTCTTTATACTTAAACTAAAAACAAACATTTTCTTAAAATAAAGTTTACTTTCTTTGGGAGCAATTTGTAGAGAGTTATGAATTTTACTTGTTTAGCAGAGTTTGGGACATTTTGGAGTAGTTAGCATGTCTAGACATTTGGTGCATCAAAGGACAGACACAAAAAGATTATGCAATATTTTATATCTTTATCAGGCACAAAAATCCCATGTGTGAGTTATATGCAGCAAATTAAAGTACATAAAAATTATCATATATCACATTGATATATGATAATATCATATATCAATACTTGATATATGATATATTATCATATATCAAGATAAAATTTAAAGCTTGCTCAATTCTGAATTCTCGTGAATGTTAACTGCCTAAAACATAATGGGGAAATTTAAAATTGCTAATGAAAGCTGGCAAATTGGTTGAATAATTATGAAAACATAACTTACCCATTAAATATTATAACTAATTAAGAAATTTATGATAAGCAATACACATAAAGGAATTTAAAAAAGGATTCTTTATAATGAAAGTCAACTTACTTAACAGCCTCCGCAATATTAGATGATGCTTGCAATTTCTCAGACCCAAGAAGAGGCAGTAAATCAAGACCTAAACAAAATGCATCACCAATTCCATTTAAAATAAGTGTATGGCAATTCTCATCTTGACTGATCTTGTGTAATACATCTTTTAATTCTTTTTAAAGACTAAAAGGAAATGAAGTAAAAAACAAATTTCAGTAATCAATTAAGCCAAAAGAGTTATCACATTATTAAAGTGATAAGCATTTGAATGAAAAAAAATATACATAAGTAAAATCTCTTTATATAAAGCAAGAGATTTATTCCATTCAGCTGTATTTCCTATCTTAAAACTATAACAAAGTTTAATTTTTTTATTAATTATTAAATAATATAAGAATAATTTCTTCTGTTATAACTAAATATGGCCAATTATAGTTAAAGAATTACAAAATGGAAATAAAGTTCTTTTCATGCCCAGCACCATTTTAATACTTCACTTGGCATTATTGATTATGTTTAAATTATTTTTTTTAATCATCTTATTTCTTTAAGTTTAAATCTTACATTTATGCAAAACAAAAATGTTTCATTTTCTATAAGATGGTCATGCATGCTAATCTTTAATAATAAATTACAATAAAATAAAACTAAATTTAATTTTAAATAACATTTATATTTTTTAGGATTTTTAAATTTTTAAAAACCAATTGCAATTAAACAATATTTTTGCATGTACAAATAAATGTGCTAAAAATAAGCATTATAAATAAACAAAAATAAAAACTAGAAAAACAAAGCTTCTATAAATATATTGCATTGATTGGAAGTTTACTAGACTAAAAATATTATCTTGAATTATTATTATTATTATTTTTTTTTTTACAATATCAGGCAAATTAACATACTTGGTGCTTTTGAACACAGTTGCGATTTTTGTCCCATTAACCAAAATTATTGATTTTGTAAAAAGTTTTTTATAGGACTTTTATTAAACATTTCAAAAGGTTCATAGAATGATGCCCTTTCACGAAACAAATGAAAATGCTATGCATGATCAAACTTTGAATGGATGCTAAATTTATTACTTATTTATCTAAAAACTGTACATAAATGTTACAGAGATTTCAAATAATTGATTGAGATGAGAATTTATACTGTCTCAACAAGCCTTTAGAAAAGATATATTTTGATATTCATCAAAATGTTCTCTGAAATATCAATTTGTAACAAGTTCTTTATGAAATTAAGATAATTAGAATCAAACAATCTATATAAAGCATGTTGATGAATAATGTGAGCAGTTTTCATAAGATGTTCCTAATGCATTAAGGTATGTTCAAAATTTATGAAGAATAAAACAAAAGAATCTAAACTAAGTGATTAAAGGTTCGAATATTAAGAAATTTTTTTTTTTTATAAATTTAATTATATTCTTAACTGTTTCTCAACTATGGATTTTTGATAAGACACTTAAAATACATTGAGGAAAATAAATTTATTTTCTCATTCATAAATACCTCAATTGTGAGAAAAATAGAATTTCCTCTGTTAAGTTTCAACTGAACTTGAGCATAGGTTTTATCTCGCATCACATTTATGGTTTGATAACCAAAATTATAGAAAGGAATTTGTGACCGTGAACTTCACCATGTTTTTCATTTTTTCCTTCTGCTAAAACAGAGAAAAATTAATTTCATAATTCAATCTATTAAAAAGAAAATTGAATTTACTCATTTCCAAAGTTCTAATTCTGAAAACTGTTACTTAAAATAGGAATTTCAATATAAAAAAAATGTAACTTTTACAACACATCAAAGCATTTACATTAATATGCAGTACAGGAATGTAAATATTTAATATATAAATATTTTAATAAAATTTATACATAAATTAATAAAGCAATGTGAAAGTATACATAAATGGAATAATGCTCTAAAAAAAGCCACTTAAGTCCTAGCAATTAAAAGCTAAAATAAAATAAAGCCGTAATTTATAGGATTTATTTTTAATAGAATAGCATTTACAAATCAGATATCATATTTTAATAACATTATATAATTGACATCATGAAAATAAAATAATACAAACTACTTTCTAATTTGTTCATTGAGAAAAATGTATAACTGTAAAATGTATATTAGTGAAACATATGAGTTGCAAAGCAATTTTGAAAGAAAAAAAGCTTAATAGTTAGTGTGGAAATTTTTTCATCTAAATTTTTCTTTTGATATAATGTCATGAAAATTTTAATTAATAAAAAGAAAATTTTAAATGACTTTTTATTGTAATTCTCCCCTTCCCCCAAAAAAAAATATTTTACCCCCTATTATGTAGGTTTGAACCAGTTCAAACTGCATGCTTGCAATGTTTCACACAAATCAGTGGTCAAAACTATAGGCTGAAAGCATTTCTTTTTACAGATTTATGATAAATCAGACAATATATGATCTGGATTACATGTTTTTTCTTCTTGTCATCATTAAAATTGTATATTTATTTGACATAATAAGTGAATTAAATAAATTTACCCCCAAAATTAAAAATTTCTATTACTACATTTAAATTTTTCAGTCCTGTAATTCATTGAAAATGTATTGCTTCATGTATTAACTTAATAACATTTTTTTTTTCTGCATGCTTTTGAATCTGTTGTCTGTTTATAATTTGTTTAATCAATATCTATTCACTTGCATTATAAAGAACTAGGCTACAAAATTTAGATATTTTTTAATTACAAATTGTGGACATATGAAATGTTTAACCTTCTTCATTAGATGCACTGTATACATAGAATGAAGAGTGTTTGAAAAAAAAAAAAAAAAAAATCATTATAATTTATGTATTTAATTTTTGACACCATCTAGTAAGAGCATTAGCAAAATGTTGTGGGGAAAAAAGGTGTAATATTATTGTAATGGTAATAATAATATTATTTTACTGATTATTTATATATTATGAGACACTTTTTTTTTACAATTTAATTATTTCACACATAAATAATTTTAACAATACCTTTTAAAGTGCAAAATAATTTGCAATAAAAATTATTAAAGTATATGCATTTTAGCCTATTAGCAAATTTTATATACCATTGGTAAGCGATAAAGTAATTTTGGTTTCCTCAATGCTTTTAAATGATGAAAACTGAAAAGAACTTTCTTGGCAACAAAATATTATTAGAAATATTTAAATTTGTAATAACAACCAAACAAGAACAAATATTTTAACTGAATTTTAGGTAATTTTCAGTTAGCAAGGTGCCAAGTAAAAATAAACAAAAATATTTAATTGAGAGATGGAGAAAAAGTTATCTATTGTGTATTTCTTTCATAACATAATGATTAAAGATAAATTGGTGCACTGACATCACATTGTTTTATGAATGTTAATAGGTTATATTTTGATAGTTGTAAAGCAAAAAATGTGATTAATCAAATTACTTTAATTTACAAGTTACTTTATTGAAAGCAATTTTAAAACAGAAATTTATTTTGACAATACCATAAAATTTATAATGAGTTCTAGAAACTAACATTTTCCAAAAGCTTATGTCTTAATATCCAACTAAGTTGAGTCTCTTGTATTGGGTCAATAAAAAGATAGTGACCTTGTATCCAAACAAGAGAATTACTAGAAAAAAAGTTTTAGTTCCTAACTTGAAATAAATAAATACATATTAAGTGAGTTTTTTCTTACTTTATCATTGAACTAAAAAGATTATATTCCATGTCTTAATTTTTATTAAAAATCTGAAAGCTTTCCATTTATATATGTTTCCTATGAATTTTTATAGTAAAACTGACATATGATAAGGTAAGTAGGTCATAAAAAAAAATAGGCTGTAGCAGTTGAATTCCTGCTAAATGAAAAATACCAACAATTTTTACCACTTTACTATTAAAAATTAACTATCACTTACTTTTATGTTCTAGCAGTACATCAGCAGAAGAAATTACAGAACATGATGAAGGCTGTAAATGCAAATTATCACTACAATCTTTAATAGCTGGCTCAGTTATCTTATTTGTAGCACTGCTGGTTATTCTATTCATTACTTTATTACTATCAGAAGGCACAATACAATTGGAAGTTCTTTCACTGTATGTCCTTTCTGAAGATAACAAATGGGATGCGTTTTTATTTGAAGTTGGCAAAATTGTATAATTTCCATTCTGACATCCAGCAATTCTAAAATTCTTTTTTGCATTTCTGGACATAGAAGCTGAAGATGGAAATGAAAAAGATCTGAATTTTTTAAAACCATTGGTGCATTTGTTTCGTGATGATGGAAAATTACTAGATTTCTTTAAGAATCTAGATCGTGCATTGATCATACAACTAGATGATTCATTACTTGAATTGACAGCACAATTAGAAATCCTTTGGTAATAAGCTTTCTTTTTAGTAGTATTTTTGAAAGATGCTTCCTTATTAGTGGTGGTGGTTGTAGTAGTAGTTCTAATTCGTTTTTTGGTAAATTTAAATCGAGAATTTTTTAATTTAAAAGACATAGAAGAAGGTGTTTCAGGCACATGTAATGCAGGATTACAATTTAGAATTACGGGTTTGTTCACAATACTGGCATGAGATGTCTCATTAATTGGTGAAAAACTGTTCTTTTTAGGGTAGGATTCACAATTTTTTACTTCATGCACTTGAGTTTTAGCTCGCAATAGTTTTAAATATTTGTTAAAAATTGCTTTACCTGTATCAAGAGTTAATGAATTATTTACAGTATGATTCCCTAAACTAAGTTGTCTTTTTTTATTGTTGGTTACTTCACTAAATGAATTTTGGAAATGAAGTCTAGAATTTAAATCTTCTGACTTTGTATTTCTATGTAATTTTTCCTTGTACATGGATTTGGCAATGCTTGAAAAATCAGAAATTACTTTACACCCACCATTTTGCAACTTTATAGGAGATACACAAGGTGACAGTATAGGAGGATTTTCATCTATTGAACGATTTAATACATTATCTGTGACAGACATCAGTTGAGGCAAATCGTCATTTTTATTACATGGAGAAACCATACTTTCCTCTCCAACTTCCCGAAAACAAGCATCAATTGTGCGTATTCCTTCCTCAGCTATATCATAAAAAGAAGGTGGATAATCTGGCGTACTGCAACAAACCGCACTTACAGCAAGACAATCTTTAGATGATTCATCATAAGAAGATTTACTTGATTCTTCATTTAAAGATTTACCTGATTCATCATCTGCAGATTTGCTCAATTCATCATCTGCAGATTTGCTCAATTCATCATCTGCAGATTTGCTCAATTCATCATCTGCAGATTTGCTCAATTCATTATCTGAAAACTGTTGCTGTTCCAAAATTTTAAAACTTTCAGGCTGCTTAGAAGATGTTTCTCTCGTAACAAGTTTCTTACTTACACATCCTTCATCTTCCTTTTTATCCAAACCATTTTTATGCAAGATAGATGACAATTCTGAAAAATCACCAAATTTTAATACAGAGGCCTTACAATTCATCTCATCTGAAAGAGGTGTTGTACTTTTCTTATCAGAATCAAGTATATCTGAGAAATTGCTATTTGCAGTTGTACTATTTTCAGATGAAACGAATATCATGGATGCACTATCATTTTTAGAATGGCTTTCAAGAGTAATACTTGTTTTTTCAAGATTTTTGTTAGCCTCATTAGATTTTATTTCCTCAAAGAACTAGTAGAAACTGAGTTTGTAAATTGATCATTGTTTAATTTTTTTTTTTAAATGGCTTTGTGGAGGAGAATTAGATGCTTTAGATAATTTACTTACAACAGAATTTGAAGCTTCTTGCCTGATGCAAAGTTCTTTCAAAATTTTTTCTGGAGAAAAGCTCTTGGAACATGTTATCGCATTTAGAGAATCCAAAAGTTGTTTATCTTTGGATTTTGAGTTTCCATTTTCAGTTTTACAGAAAGATAATTTTTCCGCAGATGAACTGTCATTGACAATTGCTGGAGAAACATCATTCTCTAACGAGACCTGATGATTTGTACTCAATACGATAGTTTCTTCTTCAAAAGACTTTTCTTTATAGCGCCTGACAATTAAATTACATGAACTAGTTGAACAATCACAGTTGCAAGTTTTTTTGCGGATATTTTTTCGTAAATTATGTCGAAATAGTGATGAAGAGTTAGGAGTATTCAAATAGTCTACATGATCACGTAATGTTTCATGCTGTATATTAAAATTGTTGGAGCATATTTCAGTACATTCTAATCTAGATAAACTTTCAACATTTTTTTTTATTCCATTGACTTGAGGAACAGAATTTGAGGATATTATATGTTTTGCATCTTTATCACTGATGCACGATGTATTACTAGAAAGAGAGGAACCAGAGAAATTCCTTTTTCTTTTGGACAAATGTTTGGCATGCTGCATATCACTTGATGAATAAGTTTCTGTTTGAAATCTGGGAGTCACAAGGGTATTTTGGCTACAAAACACAGTTGAATCATTTGAACTGGATGAAAATGAATTATTTCTAGACCAGAGAGGCTGTCCATGAATAACTTCGGCTTTGAGTGGAAGTGAGAGGCCATGAATTTTAGAGATCGTCTGAATTCTTTTATCCATGTTAATATGAAAAACTCCAAGTTCAGATAATTTTAAATTACTGAACAAGATCAGTAGTCTCATAATGAATCAATATCTTCATTTTGATCTAGATAAACACCTGAAAAAAATCCTTCAATTATTTTTATATCATACCAAACTAACCATATAAGGTTGAAATTAATGTAAAGATAAGCTAAGCTAACTAAGAATTCAGTAACTAAAAATATTACTGAGAATATTTGATAAAAGTTATTTATCTCACATTAGTTTTTAAATTCAGAAGAAATTACATCATGATATCAATGTACTGTAAAAATGAAAAATCATGGCCTATATTGAATAGTTTTAAATTTAATATAAAATATGCACACATATAAAACCCTAAGAAATACATAAGGAGACAAATAGTAAAGTTATATATATATATATAATTGAACATAAGATGACTAAAGGTAAAATTTATATAAATATAAATTAAATAAATAAGATCAATAAGATTACTTGAGAAATTTAGTTGAAAAGAAAACAATTACTAATACAAAATTAAAATGCTGAAAAGTTGCAAGAGAAGAATACAATTTAATTTATTCAATCAGCAGTAATAAAAGAATATAATGAATAAATAAAGAATTAATCTAAAATTCCATTACATAAAACAATTAAAATATAAAATTTATTAAATAAATGCATATAAACCCAAAACATGAAGACATACCAATTAAAATTATTATACATCAAACAATTAATCAGTAAATATATACTTTGAATTTAATGTACAAATTAAAAATACCAACAAAATTGATTTGTTACTTCCTTTTTGTTATAAAGCAAACATACAAGTGTTTCGGTAGAGAATGTGGAGATAAGATAACATTATTGGCTACAATAACCTCTACTAAACTTATTCTGTAGTAGAACATTTAACAGATCCTAATAAAATTTGGTTTTTGTAATGGAATAGAAGAGCTTGGAGTGTGCAATTTGAATAATAAAATATGTTGCATAAATAAGTACCCGAAAAAAAATACATTTTTTTTTTTTTAATTTTAATTATACAAAACTAAAAAAACAACCAACATTAAATAATGAATAGTTTTCAGATTTTGGTGTTTTAGGATCATTAAATTATAAATTTCTTTAAAATTAGACACAAAATACTCTACATCAACTTATTTTGAAAATGACTACTGAATTGAAATTCATAACTTGACATTAGCATAAACTTTTTATAAAATGCATTTAAATCGCAAACAAGTATAATATTTAAAAAAAAAAAAAAAATTCTACTAATTTTAACCATGCTACTAATTTCATAACCATCCTACAATAAGATAATTAAAGTTATCCGACTGACACACACATTTCAAGATTTTTTAAACTTTTTCATCATACAAACAGTAATTTTTTACATAGCATCTTTTCTTTCACATTATTATTCTTATGAAGATTTTATACATAAAAAAAGATATGCAGATTAATGCAAAAGATCAAGTCAGTTGGAAGCTATAGACATGCAGTTCCTATAATATATTTAGCATAAATATCTCAACATTGCTATGTAAAATCCTAGTAGAAAAGTATAAAGGAAAAACAATTTTTTAGAAGTAAAAGAAGTTTCAGATCATTTAGCAAAGGAGAAGAATTTATGGGTGTAGTGGGAATGATGCCCAAATTTCTGGTTAATGTCATAATACTAAATTGGCCAACTGGATTAGATGTCCTTTTTAATTAAATTACTATTGTTATATATTGAACAATTAAGTCCTACCAATGGTTCCTAAACTGTAAGAGGCAAACTTGAAGGCAAGTCAGGGAAGGAGGAAGACATAACCCACTTCGTTAAGATGCCCAAAATAGGTATTAAAAAATAAATAAAAAAAACATATACTTTTGATCAATTAAATAGTAAATTTAAAGTTTTTCAACTACATCCTGAATTTCAGAAATAAACTCTTAGTATCAATGTGTTTGCCTGTTAAAGATCAAGTTAAAAATAGGAAATCTTTTCATTATCAAGAATTTGAGCAATCGCTAGTTCAGACAATGCTAATTTGGAAAATTAGAATAAATGACGAACAAAATTTTATTTTTCTCTAATTATTATTCAAAACAATTTTTAAAAAATAAATTTACGGAATACTTTTTATAGGTAAGTATTAGAAGGAAATAACTCAAAAAATTCAAAAATCCCATTCCTCCTTTCCATGTGTTACATATAAATTCTCTCATATAAGAGAGTAACTTGCTGCTTTAACAACTACAAAATGATAATTTTCTGAAGAATTTTAGTGTTATTTCTGATGTTATATCTTGTTTTGAAAAATTTATGTTCACAAGAACAGCCACAACATTGAATAATATTTATCATGTTTTTATAGAGAAATTGAATATTTGTTTGTTAATTATCTTTTATTTAAATAAAAGAAAAATCTGTTCACCTTCTATCAAATATAAAATATAACTCAAGGAGATTTAAATTTAACTGCATAGTGAAAAAAAATTATCTTGTTTGTAATAAAGTTTACAAAAATGATTAAATACTATATGAGTAGAGAAGTATTGCAAGAATTCATATGAGCTGTTTGAAACAATAATAAAATCAATTAAGTTTTCATATTTTTTAAAATTTGATGATTTAAAAATATGAAGAGCTTTAATTTTAGTAATTCAGTTTTGTAAGTTATATGATTTATTTACTTTTGTTATACATTAATTTAACATTCTAAATCATGACATTATCATTACCATGAATACTATACAATTACACTAGGCATAGGATGGAGGAAAAAAAAGAAAACTCAAATTAACAACAAGAAACATTTGAAAAAAAATAATAATTAAACTTTAATTAATTATAATTAAACGTTATTAAAAAATTTGTAACTAAATTAAGATATTTCCTTTTCATAACCAAAAGACTATTAAATATTATAATATTTTTAAATATTATTTATTATGTCAATTTGAATATTTGACCACATTGCAGTTAAAGGGACACTAAAATTTGGCAGTGTGACAAATTCATTTGAATTGTAATTAGAATAACATTTGTAACTCTAAATTAACCATGTTTCATCTTCATTTTTGTATTATTTTCCATAGTTTTGAATCTTTTCTTTTCATTACCTTTAGCATTCTAAAATTACAGATAAGGAAGAAAGAATTAAAATTAAAAAAAAATATTTGAAAAATTTTAGAAGTTATATAGTGAATGCCATTTAGGGAATCAATTTTTAAATTATTTTACTGTTTTTCAGTTAAAAAATATTATGCACAATTAAATTTTATTGAGCAAATTTGCCACTTCAGTTATTATTGACTATTTTCATAATCTTGTTTTTTTTTTTTTAATAAATGCAAATTTTTTAAAAAACATGTCTGCTTCATATTTTTACTTGATGAAAAATTTGTATCTACTGTATATTATTATTTATCAATTTTCTACACTGCACACTAAACTATTCTTACTTTTAAAGCATAAAAATAAATTTTAAAAAAATAACAATAATCTGAATTTTTATTGAATTCATTTTATAATCAACTTAAGTTGTATCTAAAATGTCCACAATAGTAAGTAAGTCACGTCAAGTATGAAGATGTTGTCTTATTCTAAATTGACAGATTCACTCATGGATCATTTCTTCTCAAACTATTTAGATCAACCTATTCAATATATTTTAACTTTGAAGTTGACTTTCAACTGTTCTTTATAATAATTTTTCTTTTTGAAATATTTACTATGAAGCTTATTAAAGTTGACATATAAAATTGGCTAACAATAAAATAACGGAAGCTATATAGCTTTTGAAAACGCAGATTTTCATACAGCTAATTTTTTTTGTCACATATATGTGCATTATGCATATAAAATATTTATATACTAATTTAATTATAGGCCAAATAGCAGAATAGGAGACCCTGAGATTTGGCAATTTTTCTTTGGTGCTAAAGGGTCCAGGTTTCTACTGCAGGAATAGAATTTTTACTGCTGCTAGTGGAACATTTCTACTGGACCATTACTGTTTTACTAATCCCTTATTGGTTAGTTATCCTAATAGAGGCCATTCCATTCTGAACAGGAGATGCATCTTTCAATTTGCGATATCCGATTATGATTAATTTTATTTTGGAAATAAGGGGTCCAGGAATTATTAAAAATTGCAGGCCAAGTACCACAGCAGATTTAGAATACCAAGGTAAGTTGAAAATTATTGAATAATGTAGGTTTGAAGAATAAATTTCTAAATTGTTGAGTAACCAATTTGTTGAAAGGATATGGAAATGAAAGATAATTCTGATAGATATATATGGAGATGAATTTTTATTTTGGGGATGAGGGATCCAGGCATTATTAAAAATAACAGGCCAGGTTCCACAGCAGAGATTTAGAATGCCAAGGTAAGTTGAAAATTAATGGTAAAAAAAAAGTGAAGTGAAATTTAATGGTGAGGCACAAAATGTGAAGATCCATTTGCCAAAATTTGTAGCTCTCTCATTTAAAAATGAGTTTGTACAATATTGTGAGAAGTATGAATGACTGATCTGTAAGCATTCAACTGCAGACGAGACTAATGTATGTTTAACACCATGACTTATTAGAAGAGTTTTTGTGAAGAATTCTACATAGATGTAAATAACAAAGGGAGCCTGGAGTCCTTATTTTTATTCAAATTCTTCTTCAGTAAATTAAGCTATCACGGTAGGGTTGCAATTCCCTTCATTTACAATAGCAACCTGCTATATGGCGCACATTGGTGAAAAACTTTTGACCCAAATCTCAACGACCCCTATTCTGTAATTTTACATAGTTAATTAAAATAATTGATTTTGCCTAATTGTTTTGAAAACATATTTAAGTATACAAATCCAGCTTTATCAATGGAACAGCAGATAAAGAAGAAAATATATACATTTTATATAAAAAAAACTTTTGAAGTCTGGAAATTATATTGATTTTGGTACTTAATGAATTATGCAATTGAATAGATAGGAATGACTTAGAAGGTGTATGTGCTACTTTAAAAACTTCATATAATTACCATACAGGCAATAAATGTATTTTCAGAAAGACAATATTGCCAACACTTTTATCAGAACAATGAAGAAAATTTTTAAATAATGAAAAATAATTTTCTTCCCAAAAATTCCTGTAATAAGTTATTCTTTAATAATACATTGATACAAATGAAAATAATTGTGAGTTTTGAAAAATAAATCTGAATAATGACATCAGAAAATTTTAATATGTGAAGTAAATATTGTGTAATGTAGAAAGAAATAAAATTACTTACCCAGCTACATGTTTAAAAACAATTAACATCTTTGATTAATGCTTTGATGCAGTTTCAACATAGCAGGTTTGAAATCTGTAAACAAAAAACCAGGTATTATATATAAAAAAAAAGTTTTAAACATCCTCACATATATTCGTAATAAATATAATTAAATACATAAGTAAACTATAATATTTATAGCATATAGTTCAGAAGAAAATAAAAAGCATATTACAGTCCAATAACTTCAGAAGAAAATAAAAGTCTGGAAGTATATTTAAATTAAAATATATAAAAGAAGTACAAAATATTTTATCCTGTCTTAAATTAAAATGATGAGCAAACAAATAAAAAATTTAACAATCTCAACTTACTAAAACGAAGGGCATTTTTTAAATGTTTATTTTAGTCTTACCCAATCAAACTGCTCAAAAACCACAATAGAGTACAGACGAAATTGAAAGTTTGTAATACTTTGGCTTTTCTTCGTAACACGCTTATTTTCAAACAAAGAAATTAATTAAAAATAACAAGAAATATATAATTAAAATTTTATTCATAAAAATATGTGATCAATCCTTTAAAACTTTCAAACATGCATTTATTTCCTTCCCTACTTCAACAAAATAACAAACGTACCTATGGCATAATGATGCCAGCCCACCGTTTTTAACAAATTGAAAAGTTTTTCAGAATTAAATTGTCTTTACTTTTTTTTTCAAAAGTTCTTTTAAAACTGTAAAAAATCTATTCAAAATTCGGATATTATAACAACGTATTACATACAACGTACTACGTATTGAAGCAGTTTTTTTAATGATATTGAGAAGCCTTTTGAAACCGTATGATTAAAATTTATGGATTTTACAGCATTACTTTGTTAAGTTAGAAATTTTTTTTTAAATAAATGTTGCAAGAATTCATACATTTATAATTAATGATTTAAATAACCTTCCCACTTTCAATAAATATAGATGGCAAAATTCTAATTTATATTGAAATTCTGAGATTTATCTTGCTTTTGATTCGCATGATTGATATGTTAAAAAAAAAAAAAAATTATTTGATTTTTATAATCTTGAAATTACACCATTAATCAAATAATCATCATTGTTGAATAAAGATGTCGAG
>BPLR01005666.1:0-28530 GCA_021605095.1 Caerostris extrusa | reverse complement strand
CATATATGGACCTGCATTTCCAAATTTGAGACCCCGTTTACCAAATATGGCTACGGCGCTCTAAGCACGTGAGACGTTGATGTCGCTTTAAACACTATAAACATTATACGTAGTTTAGCAGACCGCAGAATTTACGACTGCGAGTACGAAAACCATATGACCGGGTGTAGCAGTTGCGATTCGAACCCTTAAATTAAATATTCCGCGCATTCTTATCTTTTAGAACTATCTTTTTTACTCCGTGTAGCTGTATTCCAACGCGACTCAGTCGGCATATTTCGTTGTGCTCTTCCGAGTTACATTTACTACGTAACGAAGGTGTGACGAAATACTCTAATAGAGCCGTCGCTACCCATGTGCGATTGCGAATCTAAAGGGTTGCATGATTTTGACCAGTTTCTCGCGAAGTTATGCAAAGTTCTTTCAGTTACAGGGGGAGAAATGTAAGTTTCCATAATCCGAAAATTGAAGATTCTCCCGAAGAAGACCCCATGGTGTTAGGAATGAATAGTGAAAGTTATCAAACGAACGGCCACGACGGTGAAAGCTATGAACTGAATTCCAGGGAAGGATCTTCGTCAAGCGGGATGTCAAGAAAATCTTTACCAGCTAATGGTAAAAAAACGAAAGGACGGGTCAAAATCAAAATGGAATTTATCGATAACAAATTGCGCCGATATACGACCTTCAGCAAAAGAAAGACTGGGATTATGAAAAAGGTTAGTTATATCAATAAGACAATGAAAAAAATTAACGATCGCGAGTGCTATTTTATTTTTGTAAAATATTTTCTGCAATCTTGATTATGATGAAATGTTTCATGGAGATTAGAAAATATGTGATGAAATTGGTTTTTATTGAAAACAAAATTTAGTGAAATTATAGTGTATTGGTAACATGTGCGGATGCATCCTGTGCAACTAGAGCGACCTTTTGACCAATTTGTTTCCTGTAACAGTTTATCACATATTTTCAGTGTGTTTAAAATACGAAATTGAATGTTTTGTAAGATATCCAAAATCGTTCACGTGTACAAAAAAATCAAGTGGTTGATTTTGTTTACTGTACGATTACATGTAGTTGCGATCTGATATCTATATTTAAAATTTGTGATAAAATGTTATAGAACATTGCATTAATATTTTGTGTTGAAATTAATGTTCTGGAAGTCAAATACTTTTTTTTCAATGAGACTTGTATAAAGGAAATATGATTTTTACCATTTGTTTTATTTCCACAATTTGACATTGTTAAAATATTACTTTATGATTGTGTCTGTTTATACAAATGTCTAGTTACAACTCATGCATTTATTTCTATCTTAATTATGTGTTTTTTTATGAAATTCCTTTTTTAAGAAATGATAAATCAAAAATGATTATAAGATCAGTTAAAATCTAAGTCACATTATGTGTTTCATTAGTATTCTTGTTTTAGAAAGTCTGAAAATATATTTTAATGAGATTTTCTCATAAACAATAACCTGGCATCTGTTAATAGCAAGTTTATAGAAAAAAAAACCTTAAAACAATTTTATACACTTCACTGAAGATTTATTAAATTATAACACAATTGGCTTAATATTAATAAATTTTATTAATTAATATTAGGTATTTTACACAAACATTATAATCCAGATGTTTTTCTTGGAAGTTTGGGTTTCTTTTGTTATATATAAACCCAATTTTTATATTGGAGTAATTTCATTATATATATTATAATTATGATTGATTGCATCCCTAAATTTAAAGTTAAAATATTATAATATCCTATTTTCATAATGCTTATTAAATCAAACTTTAAAAAAACTTTTAAATTTTAAAAATATTTTAAAAATATATATATTTATTCTTTCAGAACACTTGAATTTTTCAATAAAAACTGTCTTAACATTTGTATATTTAATTTTGAAAGATATTTATATTTTAAGTCTTAAATATATTTGTATTAATTAGAAATTATAATTTAGAAAATTATGTCCATTACAAAAGTCATATATATATGAACGAATTAACATTTGATTTTTAATAAAGCAATATTACTTAAATTATCAAAATTACCATTTATTTTATGATAATTTCGTTTTATTGAAATCTTTATTCCTTTTAAGATTTGATATTTAATTTATTGTATTGTCAATTCCATTTTCTTCTCAATTTTGATTTTTAAATGTTTCCTTTTTTATAAATGGAAAAAATTATCAGTACTGTTTGATTTTATTTTTATTTGTTAAATTATAATTATTGCAAATGATTTTAATATATTATTTCAACTAGAACAATAAAATTTCTCTCTTTTTGCTTGTTTTTCTTATTCTAATATATTAAAATGAGATATTTTATTGATGTATAAAATGTTAAGTAATATAACACAATATAAACATGTATTTTTGCAAAAACATGATTTCAGAGAAAGGTTTTTTTATCTAAAAATTTATGTATTTAAATGTAGTGTAAAAACTGCAATATATATATTTTTCAATTTGTATAAATTGTATTTTTAGGCTTATGAACTGTCTACACTAACTGGTACTCAGGTTATGCTTCTGGTTGCAAGCGAAACAGGCCATGTTTACACATTTGCCACACGCAAATTGCAACCAATGATAACCAGTGAAGCTGGTAAAGCTCTCATTCAGACTTGTCTGAACTCTCCTGATTTACCACCTGGGCCTGGTGCCTCGGTACTTGACCAAAGAATGAGCGCTACTGGCTTTGAGGAAACAGATCTCACTTACAGTGTTGCAGATGATTGCGAGAAGGTGAGTTGCGTGTGAATTTCAGAATTTATTTTTAAAACTAAGTTAGCTCTAGCTCAAAAAAATTACTAAAGCTAACAGATTTTTGTAAAATTTCAGAATTATTATTTTTTAATCAAACATGTTATTCTTTTGCTTTTATACCTTTCATTATTTCATTTTTTTTCTTCAAAACAAATTTTATGGTACTTTTCTTATATTGTGGGAACTTTAATAAAAAATTATTATGCAAAGATATATTTGAAAATTAAAGCATTTGATACTTGTTGGTAGTCTTGTAATGCAAATGTTTTGAAAATGTGTAGACTATTTGACAATTATAACTAAATTTCATTGTATTTTTGACTAGTTAAAATTTTTTTTCTTGGTTTATTTTTCTTCGGCACCTTAATACATGGTAATTATTTTCTTTAGAAAGCTTTGCTCTTACTTTTTATGGATGTAATATAATATACCCTGCTATGTTGATTTGTTTTAAAATCTGCCTTATCAGAGGTAAATGACCTCTGCTATATCTTGTAGATGCCAGATATTAAGACTTGCTTGTTTTAAGTTGGTGAACATTTTAAATTGTTTTTAATTAATATTGAAATGCTTTAAATAGTTTTAAAAATGGGTCTAAAATCTATTGCTGACATTTAATTATAGAAAAAAAATACTTAACATTTGTTTTGAATAAATGAATTTACTCCATTTTAAATGAAGGATTCAGATCACCTGAAACTATCAAGAAGGAAATGATTGGTTACAAAGAGATATTTAATGCAGTATGCATGCTATCTTTGATCAGTTGATTGTGTTGTTAATTTTTCATTTCGGCAAAAAGCTGTTTTTATGAAATTTCCCTTTCATTAAGAAGTTGACTTTATTTTGAAATTTTATTAGTATGCAATAATAGCTTTTGGTCTGTTTTATTGCAGGTTGATATAATAAAAAAAAATGTTCATTTCATTTTGAATTATTCAAATATATATTTGAAACTATTTATTTTAAAAATTTCTTTAGAGTATGAAGTGATTTTTATTTTTATTTTGAAATATTTTCATGTATTTCAGTTAAAAGGAAAATTAATATTTGATTGCCTTCAAGAAAAGTTTTATTGTTCTTCAAAATACTGATATTTATTTATCAGTGTAATATAGTAATCATTTTGAATTTATTATTGGCTATCATGAGAGCAATTGGTTTGTTGGTTGTAATTTTTTTTTTTGGTACTTTACATATTAATGATGCCTTGTCGACAGTTGCACCAATAAAGAGCACACGTGCCAACCGCAGTTAGATTTGGCGCGTTTTTAAGTGGCACCAATCTATTCTATTGGTTTGCTAACCTTAGTAGCTGTTAGATTGGCGACACTTAAAACCGCTCAACATCGTTAATACGTAAGTACCTTTGTTTTTTAGGGGATACATAGGAGTATTTGTTTTAAAAATGTATTCTTGCAAAAATTATGTAATGAAATTTTATTTAAAGAGATATGCATTTCTTATTTAAGTTTAATAACATTTTCCTCACTTTGATTTACATCTTTATTTCGAAATCAAACTTCATGCTATCTATTTGATAGTCTTGTTGAAATGATATGATGCATCTTTTATGATTTGAAGTTGTAGTACTTATGGTTTAACTCTTCATATTTAGACAGAATTCAGGCCTATGCTACAAAATTTGTTTTCCAAAAACTCTTGGTTTTTAGATATATTTTACTTAGATTACCCAGTAAACAAATGGCCTGTTAGAACAGTTGTTTCTCTGATAGGTATTTACGAAACTGTTCTGTTTATTAGTGTTATATAAATTATCAAATTTTTCGAATGAAGACTTGAGCTCTACTGTTGTAATTTTTTTTTTCATTGTGAAATTGGCAAAAAAGGATTAATAAAATTTATTTTTCTTCTGCATGCTTTTTATTCAAATTTATTAAAGAATTTAGTATTTATTCCTCTCTTTGATTTATATCAGCAAGATATTAAGAAAAACTTATTTATATTTTTCAATTTTATTTTTCTCAAACTTTTGAATTAGGATTTTAGGTTGAATGATTATTATTTAATGATTATTTATGTTATACAATTGTGTTAAAACTATTTCAAATTTATATTAGCTTTTAATGCAAATAGTAATATATTCTCATTTAATACTACATATTTAAAAAAAAAAAAAAATACTATTGTACTTAAACTAAAACTTCATACTTGAAAAAAGCAGTTAAGTCATTATGATATATTTAATTTATTAAGTGAAGGTTTTATCTTCTTAAAAATTATACTCACTTTTCATTGCCAACTAAAATAGATTTTGTTATACTTGTTATTAGATTTATTTTAATGATTTTTTTTTTATGGTCAAAAGGATATTGGTATGAGAAAAGAAATTTCTCATAAAAAATATCCTTTAACCATATGATAATTTAAAAGTTTGCAGTAAAGAAAGGGAATAAAAAAATTTAAAGGAGTTGGTTTAAAAATCAAACTCGCAATTTTATTTTTTCAAAATTTAGAATTCATTTTTAAATTAAATGTTGTGGAGGTGATTTAATTGTATCAATCAATGAAATAGTGAAGGCAATTATTGCTTTAGCAGCTGACCAAACAAGTGATGAGAAACTTTTCTCAGCATTGATGTTTTTTTTTTAAAGCTATCTTGGATCAATAAGGAAAAGATCTTTAAATAATAGAACATTTCTATATTACAAATATACCATTTTACAAATTTACCTTTTCATGGCTATTCTAAAGGGTATCTCAGAATTTCAGCACAAAGTAATGCTTTTAATAGAAGGCACAAGAGAATTTGTTTTAGAAAATAATTTGGAGAATCAGAAAATAATAACTCACTCTCCCTGAGCACTAAGCCAAAAGGTGCATTTTGAAGGGAAATTAGCTCTTTCATTACCATATTCCAGTCTATTTAAGATGTTTAGGAATTGAAATCTTGCATCAATTTTGGGGCACCCTTTATAATACTTTGTACTGTTATTTTTATAATTTTTTTTTTTTTTTTAAACAAATTTAAAAAAGTACAGGATGTCTTTTACATTAGTGCAAATACTGCACCTTTAAATTTGTAAAAAAATACTTTGTTATGAAAAAAACTATTTTTTTAGTTATCTGAGTTAGAAAAAGGCATTAAATTTATTTCGAAAAATTTTCTAAATCCATTAGTAAACCTCACAATACATAAAATTATTGAAAGAGTTGGTATAAAAAAAAAATCGACTCCAGAGTCAAATCTTTTGACTGATTCCCATCCCTTGTTAATGGTATATTAGGAACTTTGTTCATTTTTAACCTGTAAAAGATTTTAAAGTTTTATCTGCCTATAAATACATTGCTAATTTTGAGTAAATGATAATTTGATGTTCAATAGTCGCTAATAATTCATATACAGATTTCTATCAAAATAACATATTTAGAACAATTGCTTTAAAATTCTTAGCAGTTTTTTTGTTAGTTATTATAGATTTTTTAATTCTATTTACTAATTTGGCATTTGCTTGTATTTAGTGAATATAATTTGCAGCCCCTTATTAAATCTGAATCAATTTTTTTTTTTTCTGTTTACTAATAATGTCCAAGTGCTGTTAAACATAAATTTAAAAGTACATACTGCTTACTGACGATCTGTCCATGTATTACATGCTTTAAAAGTTGTTTTAATGTAAGAAACTAGTAGAAAAACCTCAACTGATTGGCTTAACTGGTGTATCATTTTTAAAAATTATTTTGTTTTATTTATTTGTTTTTTAATGCAGTACAATGTGTAAGGTCTGTATTGAATTGTGTTGCAATGAATATAATGTTTTAAGAGTAAATTTTAACATGTGAAATATTTTGCTGAACTGCACCTATGTAGATTTAAATGATAGTTATTTGTGGTAAATTAATATCTTTATAAGCTTTTGTTTTTATAGTTTTTATTTATTTATTCGTTTTCCAATTAAGCTTCAGTAAGAGCAACCTGAATGTAATTTTTATTAGACATATGCTTTTATTTTTGAATTAGTATGTTATCATTTTTGTATTCAATATCGCAATATACATCTATTAGTAAATTTTTAAAAATTGTTTGATGCTGTTATATTTGGAACAAGCATTCTCGTAACTATTGAATTTGCTTCAAAATGAGTCTGCATTTTTGTACTATTATTTACTAATTGTAAAAAAAAGTTTTATCATTTGATTATATTGTTTAGGGGGATTTTATTGCTGAACAAATTTTGAATGACAGTAATTTAAAAGTTTTATTCATCATACTGAGAGAAATGCATATTATAAATTTAGGTTCATGTAAGAATACTCGCCACTCATTATCAATTATATTGAAATTTTGTACAAGAACTCGTTTGCACTAAAGGTAAGTAAGTGTTTAACCTGAATATAAAAATATTATCAAAGGTTAAATAAAATTTTTCTTGTTGAAAGTAATTTTCTGTAAATGAAAAATATATTGAATTTGTTTGCTATTATTTGACCACTTTTTTAATATAAATCTTTTAAATAAAAGTTTTATAACTGCATTAAAGAAGCACAACAAGGAAAATGAAATTAAATTTTCACTGGTGAGAAATGGAACTAATCTGATTATTCTATTCTACTTCTGATAGATAAGCTGAAAGATCTTATTTTATTTTATCTTGTTGTGCAAATTCATTTATAGTATCTATAGAAACAATTTATGAGAAATAAGCTGTTATTCTTTTGTCACTTAAAAAAGAATGTGCTTTCGTCAATGCCACTGAAGTTTTAATCTGATAAGCACCTTATTTGAATGTTATTCATACTATAGATAATTTCTCGGTTAACTAGATTTTTTTTTTTTTTTTTTTTTTCAAATAAATATTGCTTTATTCAAAGTTATTCATTGTGGAAAGATTTAAAGGTATTTTTTTCATCATATAAAGTAATGAACTTTTGAACGATGGCAATTGATTGACAATTAATCAGTTAATGTTAAATTTAATTGATTAGGTTCATAAAATTTATTAAATGCATACTTTTAAATTGCTTATTTTGCTGCATATTTCACAAAAATTATTCTTTCACTTGTATTAGTTATATTTCTCATCTGTAGTAATAATAATAATAAAAAGGATTAAGGATTTAGATATTGGTTTTTTTTTTTATTATTTATTTTAAAGGAGTTATCTTTTTTTTATTTATTTATTTTAAAAGAAGGACTTTTTTTGAGTTGTAATTTTTTTTTCTTTTTAAAATTGATTTCAATTTTTATTTATTTTTTTTATTATAAATTCTTCAAAATGATTGGGGAAGTAATTGTTATGATAATTCATTTATAGTTAAAAAAAAATACAGGGGTGCTCTTCAAAATTGTAACAGATAGATTACATAGTATTTTTCATTTCTTGGCTTTTTAACAGTTCGAAGAAATTTAAAACTATAATTTTTAATAGGTATTAACTATTAACCCATATATATAGTTCAAATAAATAAAATTGAATTGGACAAACATAAAAATGGCTTGGTATACACTAATAATCTTGTAAAGGTTTATTAAAAGCTATCTTACTACTATTAGTTTCAAAACTATGTCTTAAATGGATCCTGAAAACCAAGTAAAAAAGCAATATCGACTAAAATCTGTTTTGATCAATTTCTGCTTTGCTTTGTGTTTCCTTATCTTGAAATAATGACACTCTTTATTATAAACTTAACATAGAATTAGTAAAAGATTTTTTAATTATAAAATGTTGTAGAAGTTTGAGATGCTGGCAAGTTATACTCTATATTGCTTAGAATTCACTACCTTTTCAACAAATGAAAGAAAAGTGGTTTAATACTAGCAAAAATGTCTCTTAATTTTATAATATTAAAATAATACATCGAAAGATGAAAAAGAAAAAGCAGTTCAAATAAGAATAAAATATTTTTTTTAATTGAACATTACTAATTTTTCAATATATTCAAGAACATTTATAAAAAAAATTATATAACATTTTTCCAAATATGTGTATTCATATTTTTATTAAAAATAAGTATATATTTAAATTTAAAGTGCTATTATTAAGCTTTATTGTAAATTTTTTTACATTGCTCTGAATCAAAATGTAATAATTTGGTGAAATAATTAATGATATGAAAGAATACGTAAAAATAAAAAGGATAATATTTTAACAGAATCTACATTCTATCTCAGTAATTTGTTAGATTTCTTTAAAAGTATATAATTTTAACATATTTTTCTTTATTTCAGATTTTTATATGAAAAAGTTACTTCTTTTAAATATCGATGTTACTTTAAATTTATTTCTCTGTATAAAAAAAAAGGCATATTTTTTTTTTCTTCCCAAAATCTTTCGGTGTATTTGATCTTTTGATCATGAAAACTGAGTATTCCAATTAACCAAAAAAACTTTCAAGTTTTGCAAAAGTTTTTGATCCAAATTAAAGATAATTTTAAGAAATGAAGAGAAAAACCTTTGAAAATTTCCATGAAATATTAAGTATAAATTGCCATTATTTATTTTAAAGCTATATAATTAATTGCACAGTTGTATATCGACCTATTAATATATTTTTAAATGGGATATTTTACTTGTGGATTTTTTAAAGGTTTTAAGTTTTTCATAATTTTCGAATAAAAAAATTTTCAGAAGCATTTTCGAATAAAAATTCTTTTGTTTTGTTTTTTCACTTCTATTTTCCACTCCCATTTCTCTACTGTTTTCAGGTTCAAAATTAAATATTTGGTAATAATAATGCCACTATTTTTATAATACAGGTTTTGATCCAAAATTTCACAACTGCGCAATTAAAAAGCAATTTACTTTACTGCAAGTATAAAATAACTACAAACTTTTCTATTAAATTGTCTATTCATTAATTTAATTCTTAAAAATGATGGAAAATATTGTTTATAAACAAGATTTATTTTGTCTAATTTCCTCTTAATTTTTTTTTTAAAAATGTTGTTATTAAAAATGTTATTAATTTATTTTAAGCCATTCTTAAAATCAATTGTTATTCATAAATTTAGTTTTATCAGGGTTACCTTAAAAATTTAACTTTAAAAATCGTCTTATCATTTTTATACACACAGCTTGCAAATTCTGTTTAAGTAAGATTTCAATGATTATCTGTTAATTATCATTTAAATAATTTGTGTTTCTTTTTGCAAAATCTTAGCATTGATATGTTTTGCAGAAATGTAAAATGTTCTGATTATGCACATTTATAAACATTACGGTCGCGCTATAACACGGGTCTCCGGAAATAACTGTTATTTCCGCTTTGTTTCGGACGGAGGGAAAAATAAATGAATAAAATGCCTAAATGTTATTACCATTATAACAATTAAAGTATTACCAGATGTTACACCTGAAAATTATATTATTAAAGGATAAAATAAAATTGCACTGCACAGAATATGTATTGCACTTTCGTTTTTAGCTGGATTACTTTTATAATCGAAAGTACAGTACGGTAATTTATAATATGTATTCAACATATCGTAAAATAATATATAGTACTACTTTAGTAGAACACATTACTATAGTAATCTCATCTGAATATATATAAATTATCACTTAGATTTAAGAATAATTTTTGTTTGCCTACAGTTCTTATTTTTTTCTTATTTATATAAGATTAAATATTCCTCAAGATAATAAAATATGTTCTAGTGCCGCTCGTGCCGTAATATAATTAAAAAAAGGCAGTACAAATAAATTTTTGATGTACGTTATTTTGCAATTTTGTTTTCCAGTTTCTTTAGTGCATCTACGTGAAATTTCCATAGCTAATTGCGTCACAGTATTTATTCTGTTCAGTTTATTACTAAATATGTACACGTAATTAAAATGGGTTTCTGTATATTTACTAAAAAAAAAAAAAAAAAAATTTTTAAATATCTGATATGTCTTTTGCGATGGAGAGGAGACGTTCTTCTACCTACATTATGGTGCAGAGTTGCACTGTATTAGCATCGAAGACCAGCATTAAAATTTTTAATTAATCAGTTACTGAGTTCAATTTTCGATGCATCAGCAGTTGCTATGTGATCTTACCAGTCTGTCTAATAATTGCTTGCGTATTGTTGGAATCTAATTATTTATTCATGATTTCTTTACATTAAAATGCAGTGCTAATTTGTATTTCTATTCTGGTCGAATTAGCCAATCCATCTTGTTTGTTGTTCATGATGCTGTTTTAGAAAACAAGACATATTTACGGCAGAAAAGCCAGGATTCAATTGTAATGCTCTGATAACGCTTATAGTAATACTTTTGTTAATGCTCTCCTGTGGTTTTTTTTTCCCCCTTTCTTACCTCCTCCACTAAATTTGTTACATTTTGTTAAAATTTAGATGTTATTGATGATCCATTTAAAAAAAAAAAACTGAGATTTATTTAGTACTTGACTAATATTTTTTCCACAGTAAAGGAATTAATAAGAAAATATATTTAAATTATAATATATATACTCTTGTATTCTCATAATATGATAATTCACCAATGTAGATGATGCAATTATCGGAGCCTTGCATTATTTAATAATCACTTTAATGTAATAATAATCTACATTTATAATGTACTGGGGTTTTTTTTCAGAATTTTAAAACGGAATTATATATACAATATAATTTAATTTGTTTTTGAAGTCTTTCAAATCTCGTTGTTTAGTTTTATTTTAATTTCAAGTTTAAAAATATTGTGCCGTATGAGCAAAATCCTAATCACTTTTGCTTGAATAAATTAATCTGAATATGCATTCTTTAAAGTATCAACCATTTTAACTTACTTTATTTCGTGTTTAGGTTTGCTTGCATTGACTTTAATGAATACAGTGAATATCGTAATATTAACCAGTTCACTTCATTTCAAGGTTTATAATTTTTTAATTAGGCATTATATTTCATCATAATTATTTAACTAATAATTGCATTTAAAATATGAGAGTGTAAAAATTGCTTAATTTATTTTATTATCTCAGCTATTAAATCGGTTATTTTCCCCATTTCATAGCACAATTGTTTATATTGTTTCTATTTTATGTAAGGTGCTTTTAAAAAAAGTTCTAATTAATTCACCAATTATGAATATGGCTGTCAAACTTATAAAAAATTAATCGTATAAATAAAATATATTAAAGATAGATCACAAAGGAATGTTGACATTGATGTTAGTAAGGTCAATAGTTAGATTTCTAACCAAAGACAAGCATAAGAGTGTTTTTATTTATTTTTTTTTTTTAACCATCTGTCTTATTTATTGCTTTCAAAATATATTAATTGAGAATATTCAATTCTCATTTTATTACAAAATTGATTTGGGCTAATTGAGGGACATTGTCGTTATTAATATACGATTATACTTAAAATTGTTGTTTGGGCTTTTTATTATATATCATTTCTGATTCTTATATTTTATATTTTTGGTTGTTCTTTTTATCAAAGAGAAGGTGGTGGTCATTAATGCATGTTGTGATCCATTTCCTTTCCTCTATTAGCAATCCCAGTTTCCCGCATCCAGCACTACCCAACAGAATCATCACCAGGCACCCAAGTTTCACCATCACCATCCCTTCGAAGACAACAGCCAGGATCAGAAATTGCCTCCATTCTATATGATTTAAAGGATTCGTCGACCTGTGAGATTGTGAACAGTCATAAGTCCGAAATCACACCATCCAATCAATGTCCTACAAAAATAAACCTACACGTTCAGAATGTTCCAACACAAAATGCTGAACGTGTTCTCTTTTTTTGGATAAGTGCCTTGTGTATCATTCAAAAATATCTTAATAATTGCCTATCTGAACTCTTTGCTGATTTGCTTGCTTTTTTTGCCAAATCTGGATGTGAGCGCGACACGTCATTTCAAGCCCCATCAAGTGCCTTGTCTGATCTTTTAGGCCCTAGAAGGCTCAATAATCGAAACTTGTGAAAATACTTCTTATTTTGGGCGCGAACAGGCGTCATTGTAACTTAATTTCCTATTATGGTTGTAGAAGTATCACATGACTCAGGTTGGACGAACGTGAATGGTCCTCTCCGATTGTTTGACTCCTCCTCCAGAAAGTCACAAAAATTAATAAAACGGAGCTGGTTTTCCGTCATCAATTTGCCTTCGTGCTGTCTTTCGCCTCTTCTTTTTTTATGCTTCTTTATTTCTTCTTTTTTTTTTAATTCCTGCTGGCAGGGAAAGATAATTAATCAAACTTAGTTGCCACTGTTTTAAGTGTGTTTCTATGCTTATCTGAGGTTTATAATCAGTGCTGTCTAAGTAATGCCACCTTCTCTTCTCTCTTTTTTTTAAAAGATCTCTTTTTTTTTTTTATTAACCGGTGAAATTTCATCTTCTTTTTACGCTGAAATAAAATATATCTATTTGGCTTGCTTAATGCTTAAACCTTTCGATGACTATTGTACTGAACTTATAAAGACATTGTCTTGCATTTTCCGCTTTTTGAACTATTATTTGCGAAATATAACGGAAATTTTTCTTTTAATCCGTTTCCATAATTTAATAGCTAAAATAAAATGAAATCTTGTGCAATTTTTTAAAAATATAAAGAAATTATTGTTCTGTATAGCTCTCGCAAAATTTTATTTATGTATTCTTACACTGAAAGTTATTTAAGAATTATGGAATTTTTCTAATTGTTGAAAAATCAAATATTTATGTATCCTAATTTTATGTAATGTTTTGTGTACAGTTATTTACTTAGAATGCTTTAACCCTTTTATGCTTATTTTTTTTATATAACTTAGCATTATGCGTTATTAAACTTTTTTAATCTTTGTAATTCTAAAAAATTGTTTTTGTGTTTGTCCTAGATTTTAAATCTTTTATGGGAACAATGTGAAAACCTTGTTTTTCTAGTCATTGTTCGTACATATTTTTTTTTTCAGTTAACGTTTTTTAATATTTTAAAGAAAAATTGTAGATTTTTGGAACTATGCCCAAAAAAATCCGGTGATAAAATTTAATAAAGAAAAAAATGTCTGTGTGTCGTATTGCTTTTGGGCATTGTGGTGATGTATTCAGAGTTATATATAACTGGCAGCTAATCAGAAACTCATAACTTGATAAAAATTTTGAAATTAATTTTTATTTCATTATTTAGTAATTTGTTGCAAGTGAAATTAAGATTTGTTATAAATCCTACGTCACTCAATTATAGTTATAAATAATGGAAATTCTCTCACCAAAATCAAAGTTTTTTTTATTCATTCCAATTCAAGCATCAAATTGTGTTCTGATTCAAAAATGATTAAATAATTTAAAAAAAATGTCTATGTTCCAAGTTTAGAATATTTTTATTCTTTATACTTCAATAACTTTTAAGTTAAAAAAAAAAAATTCATAACTTATATTTAAGTTCAATCCCCCTCTCCCCATTTTTTTTTTTTTTTTTTTTCTGTAAAAACGTACTAAATGAACTAGATGGTTATGAATTATATGTATAAAATAGTTGGTTTTGCATTTTAATATAGATTTTAAGTTTTGTTATATAGTTGTTTATTTTGTTAGTTAAAATAACTTAGTGCCATCTTGTTGAAAAGTGTAATACAATTTTGCTTTTCTAAGTGCCAACTTTATTGTTAAAAAAAAAAATTATAACATTCCAAGTGCCAAGTTACAAATTTAATTGAAAAGTAAACTATGTACGTTTTCCTATCTCTGTAAGAGATACTGTCGATAGAAAACTATTTTCTCGATTTTATGGAAAAATTAGCATTAAAAGAAAAAACCTAAATACAAGTGTAAATTTTTATTATTACAAAATTTAAATGCAATAAGTTATACTTTGTGATTTAAAGGATTTTCCTTTTCCTTTGTGATCTCCTATAAGATGTTCAAGGTCTCAAATTATGTATATATATATAAAGAAAAAAAAAATGTCCATACTTCTACTTCCTTCGGTGCAACCTTGATTATTTGCAAAAATATTATTGTTTTTTTTTTTTTTTTTTTTAACAAATTTTACTTAGAGATTTCTCATCAGAGAGGGAGATGTCTATACATAAATTATCTATCTGTACTGATTTTTTAAGAATCTAAATTAAATATCAGTAGTTAAAAATATTTGTTTCAAATGAAATTTTTATGGTATTTCTTTAGATCCATTTTCAAAGAAAAATTAATTTGGAAACTTGACTATCTTTTTTTTAAAAAAGTAAATAAAAATTAATGTAATTTTTATTTTATTAATTAATTAAAGTTGATAAATTAATTTAATAAAAATTAAAACTAATTTCGAAAGTAATTATCACTATTTTATTAAATATATGTATATATATTGTCACTATTTTATTATAGGATAAAAAAATATAATTTTCTTAAAATAGATTAATACCTAGAATTTCAAGTAGCTTAAATAAGTTAATAATTTTTTTTTCCTGGGAAATCTTTATTTAAAATTTGACTGAAGGAAAAAAAAAAATCTTAGAAAACGTAACATAAGAATTTTTGGTCCATGAATGTTAAATCGAGGTTGTTTTATTGTTAACTCTTTTGAAAAATCTTTTTATTTTATGTATCTCAAGGAACTCTATAGACGCACAATACATGCATGTGAAAACAGTACTTGTACTTGTTTTTAAAAACTTGGATCTATGTAATGTGTGTTTGAGCACAACTTGACTGCTTGGGCATTCTTCAACTCTTTAAAACACGTCGGGAACACGGCTGGTTTCCGGTTCTCTTAACTCGATTGTTTTTTTTATATGTGCAACGAATGTTCACAGTGTGAAAGTACTTGTTTTATACCAGTTGAAGTGCCTTACAAACTTTTGCATGACTTGGATCAATAATAAAATGATTTAATTTGTGTTGTGTTTTTTACTTGTTTTTTTCTAGTATTAAGAATATTTTTCTGCCAAGTGTTTGATTATGTAAATTTGTCATATTATTTTGATATACATGTTTTTTATATGGTTAATATTACTTTTACCTTAAATCTATACCATTATAAAATCTCAGACAACAAAAAAATCATAATCCGGATTATATCTCTATTTGTCAGGTTAACTTATATTGTTCCTATGTAATTTATTGGTGATAAAAAAAGGTGGGATTAATTAAGTTAATTAAATATCAGACTGTTTTATTTCTGATCTGTTAATGTGAAATATAAAAATCATCCCCTTTAACTGTAATCAAAATGATTATATTATTTCGATATACATGTTTTTTACATGACAAATATTACTTTTACCTTAAATCTGTACCATTTATGATCTCGGCCAACAAAATCCAAAAATCATCTCCCAGATTATGACCTTGTTTATCAAGTTAACTTATGTTGTTCCAATGTAATTTATTGAAGATCAAAAAAGGAAAAATTTACTAAGCTAATTAAATATCTAACCTAAAATATAAAACTCATTCCCTTTTAACTGTAATCAAAATGATTATATTATTTATTATTTTTTTTTACATGGTAAATATTACTTTTACCTTAAATCTGTGCCATTATAAAATCTCAGCCAACAAAACCCAAAACCATCTTCCAGATTATAACCTTATTTATCAGGTGGACTTGTATTGTTCCAATATAATTTATTGAAGGTCAAAATGGAGGAATTAAATAAGCCAATTAAATATCAGACTGCTTTATTTCTGATCTGTTAACCTGAAATATAAAAGATCACCCCCTTTTAGTTGCAATCAAAATGATTCTACAAGCTTAGTGTTGGTTGTTAAGTTTCATTGGTTATTAAAATTATTTTAATGTTCAATTAAATATTATTAATCTGCTTTGTACAGATGTCGCTTTGTCTTTGTATTTGTGTGAATTTTTTCTAAAATATCGTGAATCCCATCCGTGATTGGTGACTCATGTGTCAATACTTAGAGAAGGACGAAGATAAGATCCAGGTCAAACCCATTTCATTTCTCACTGCCCACACAGCAATTTCCGGTTGTGCAACAGTTGCCTTCATTTCTTTCGAAACTGTCCCAAAATTTATTCCTGTCCAATTTGTTCATTAAATGGAATCCGGCTTCCGACATCGTAGCAATAACTATATCTATAAAGCAATCCCAACTTGTTTAATTAATACTTCTGAATTATACAGATTTGCAAGACTATCTTAGTAACAAGGTAATAGTAGACTAGTTATGAATTCTTTCATTATAAAGAAATATGGCATGAAAATTTTATTATATAAGAATCTAACGAAATAGAATAGTATAGTAAATAGAATTCTATAAGAATCTAATGAAATAGAATAGTATAGTAAATAGAATTTATATAGGAATCTAACGAAATAGAATGGTATAGTAAATAGAATTCTATAAGAATCTAAGAAATTTGAAAACGAATTTCAAACTGAAGTAAAAGATCTTTTTTAAAAAAAAAAAAAAAGTGTTTTGCATTTGAATTACTCCCACAAAAATGAAGTAAAGTAGTTTAGTTTTATGCACGAAGTAAAATATGTAGGGAAAAATGTAATCTAGTGTTATTAAATCGTATCGTATTACGTGGTTTTAGTATATTAATAGAACAATATTTATTTTATCAACAGCAGAAAAGAAATGAGTGACATGAAGTCATTTGAAAGTGAAAATGGTCAAGGACACTAAAACCCTCGCTCCTCGAAACAATACCTATATGTTTTATGGGTAATAACATTATCACAGTTAAAAAATAATAGAAAAATTCTACAAGATAGCTGAATTATTTTGTAAAATTGTCTTAAACTTATTAATCAGTAGAAGAAGGATTATGTTATGTAATCGTTTCAGATGAGAAGCTGTTATACGGCATAAATCACAAAGATGCACTCAGATAGACAAATTATATATAAATACAAGGAAACGTACACGTAGAAGACCCAGTCTATCAGTTCAATCAGAGAAAAAAAAAAAAAATTCTGAACATTATTTATGAACAGGAAATTTAATAAAGATATATAAAATATTTCCAAAGCTAAGAAATTATTTTTAAGAAAATCATTAAATGTAGAAACTTATATCGATGTGTAATTTAACACACATTTCTAAAAAAGAAAACTCTACAAAATTTAGCATCGGGCAATCGCAGTCCTTTAATTATTTTATTATGGCGTAACTGCTTGAGTAATTTATTAGATTGCTGACAGAAAATTGGTGTCACATAGCTCAATTTATTATCATTTGGTATAGATAGCAATACGAAATAAAAAGAGTGCGACTGTCTTCAATTTTGAATTAGCGTATAACGTTATCTAAAATATTACATAATTAAATATGATAATCTTAATTGTTATCATAAGAATTTTCTGAAATCTTTTATATTGAAATAAGACTAGAATAGATAATCTAAATCTTATGGGTGAGAGTGAATTTCAGGTAAGCAGTGTTATAACTAGATCATTGTTCAAGTTTTAAAACTGTCTTGCATTATACACAATTATAACCGAAATTAATTTGTATATATGGATCTAAACTATTCGTTGGCATAGAATAATTCATACTTTAGGTGTATTTCCATTGATTAAAAACCTGGTATATTTATGAATAGTTCTTTATGTGCATTTAAAACTAATATAAAAGCATTTTTAATTATATGTATCCTAAAAATCACTAATTGCTGAATTTTTGACCGATATCTTTAATTACTATATTTTATTCTTAATATAAATGCATAAATGCAATGAATAGATTCGAGGAGTAAAGGCCTGTAATTTAAATAATTAGCCCCCCTCCCGTCCTTTTTATTATGAGGTATATTATTTTATATTAGAATATCTATTAATCGATTTATTTATATATCTACGTATGTGACAATAATTTTTTACGTGTAATTTGTGAAATTCATTTTTAGCAAAGTAAATAAATCATAACACTGTATAGTAGACTATACAGTGATTAAAATTATAAATGATTTAAAAAATTATTAAAATTAATTGTTTTATTAATTTTTTTTTTTCCCAATTTAGACATATATTTGATCACATAAAATATCTCGTCTGTAATGGTATCATTATTACAATAAATAAGTAGATTAACTTTGTGTTTAAGTATATATAATTAGATAAAGTCGTTAATTTAAAATTTGGCAGTTGATGTGTAATTTTTTTATGCATACATTTTTACATATAAGCAGTTTTGAGGACAAAATTTGTTCGAAATAGGTTTATAATCAGAATATAGAATAAAAAAAATTTATATCAAACCGTTAGCAATTTAAATTAATATTACTTTATTAATAAATTAAATAATTGCTGATCCATTTCAATGCGATTGAAAAAAAAAAAATTTTAACCATCAAGTTTTAATCATTTCGAAATTTCTTCAAATTAAGATTATCTTCGTTTGCCTTTGGAGGAAAGAATTTTAAAGTCAATTTTTAAAAAAATTAATGCTGATTAGAATTAAAAATGCAAACAAACGAATCAAAATTTCAGTAGGCTTACATAAATATTTTTCTTCCCAACTTTTCAAAAAAAGATTTAGTAAACTAAAAAATAAGTTTCATCTTCGTTATGGATTGACTATTATAGGAAACGACATCTTTATCAATGAAAAATTTATTGCTATATTTATTTATTTATAAATTTGATAAAATATTAGAAAAGTTACAGAAAACTAGGGTTTCTTATATTTAAAGTTTATTATAAACACGTCAAAACTATTATAATTAACTATAAAAATCAACTGAAATCAAAAAATAATAAATTAATAAGAATCCTAATTAAAATTTCCTTTATCCTTTAAAATATATTGTTGATAAAAAAAATAATAATGCTCCCAGCGTCTGCAAATGCATTTAGCAACCTATGGCCTAATAACGACTTAGTTTATCATAAATTTATTTATTTTTAGTATTATTATTATACACAAGTTAAAACTATTATAATTAACTATAAAAAGAGCGAATGCAAAAAATAATATTAATAAGAATCATAACAAATTTCTTCTATCCTTTAAAATATTTTATTTTAATATATGCTAGCAACCTATGGCCTATATGACGATTTCGTTTATCATAAATTAATTTAATTTTTTTAGAATGAACTTGTTAAATCAAATTATTCTGCTTCTTAAATTTTATTGTGACCGTAAAATTAAAGACACCCATAAACTGATTCTTTATTAATAAAATATAATGATTAAGTTTCCTCTTGAATTATCACAGGTCCATGTAACCAAAAGGTAACAACATATAATGCAAAAAAAAGCAGGTCGCATCTTTTTTTTTTTTTTTTTTTCCCCTTCTTCACTTGTTAATACTGCATAGTATTACTTCATCTTGTTTTGCACCTTCATTTATTAACACGCATAAATTTGCATCCATTAAAAAATCCTCTGTAATTAATTACGCAACCCAAATTATTGCATCATTACATTAATTGATCCTTTTTCTATTCCAACCTGAAAAACTTAAATTTTTAGTCCAGGTTTTTGCTCATTCGGGTCCTCGTTGCGGAAGTTTTGCCCCAATCGGGGTCGATTGCCTTTTCATTCCACCACACCATAAATGGTAAAGGGGTCAACCTTGTAGTAAGTGCAGGGAAACAAGATTTAGTCGAGTCAGGCAGTAGGTGATATGTTTCTTTTCTTTTTTTCCGTCAGGGAATATCTGACATGAGTACCAAAAGAGCTTTTCCTCTTTGCTCTCCTTTTTCCTTTGGGTGCGTTTTCTTCTTCCTTTTGACCACTCCTTTTGAAATATAGCATAATGACTTTGCCATCATGGGTCTCTGCTCCAGGCATTTCGATCAGAGATGTGGATTTTGTTATGTTGTTGTTTTTATGTTCGTGTATGTAATAGTTTGAAACAGGTGCTTTGAGGCTAATTATTTCGCGGCAGAAATTAAAGGGACGCTGATGGAGTGCTATATTTATCTTTGCTTAATATATTTTTATGTGATGGAGTGATTTTGTTTCGTTAGTTGAATATGCGAAGCGTGACTTGCATTGGATGGCGCAGGCTTGTTTGTCCCGGTTTGTAATTACACCCTTAATCGATTAATTATAGTATTCGGCATAAAATTAGCGGTTTAGCAGTGTGCAGTGATTTGTTTTAATTAGTTAATTCTTGTTCTTTGCCAGCTTATTTGAAACAAACTTAACCTTCCATGTTAGAATATAATTTTGATCTCGTATGTGATTCTCTTTTATATAGATTGCCGTACTTATATATATATATATATATATATATATACTATTTATTCATTTACAAAAACTACAATTTTTTTTTTTTAATTTTAACAAGCATTTTGTATAGAAGTTTTTTTAAATAATTCATATATATGTTATATATATAAATTTTGAAAAATTAAAACAAAAAATGTATGATTTTTGTAAATGAATAAATAGTAAAAGCTAAAGAAAATAAAGATTGTTTATGAGGGAAAAGGGGGGTGAGCTAAATAGTACTGAAAGCCTCTGGAATAGCCTTCTCGTATGCTATTCTCTTTTATAGAGATTGTCGTTCTTTATATATATATTTTATATATTATTTATTCATTTACAAAAATTACACATTTTTTTTTTTTTTTTTTTTTTTTTAATTTTAACAAACATTCTCTGCTGAAGTCTTTTTAAAATAATTCAGATATATTATATACTATGAATGTTTGTTAAAAATTTTAAAATGTGTAATTTTTGTAAATGAATAAATAGTATAAAAAGTTAAAGAAAATAAAGATTATTTATGAGGGGGAAAAAGGCGGGGGGGGAGCGAAATATTACTGAAAGTCTGTTTCCTCATCAGATTTTGATTACAACAGTTATGATATAGAACAACCCTGGTCGGGACTTATTTTAGCTAAAAAAAGACTTCTCTAGAGAATGTTTGTTTAAAAATTTTTTTTAACAATGTTTAGTTTTTGTAAATGAATAAATAATATGAAAAGTTGAAGAAAATAGATTGTTTATGAGGGGGAGGATTATTACTGAAAGACTATTTCCTTATCAGGTTTTCATGACAGCAGTTAAGGTACAGAACAGCCTTGGTTGGGGCTTGTTTTAAATAAGTGAATTATTTAAAAACTTTTGTAGAGAATGTTTGTTAAATTTTAAATGAATAAATTGTACGAAAAGTTAAAGAAAATAAAGATTGTTTATGAAGAGAAAAAAAAAAGGGAGGGGGCGGGAGTGAGAAATATTATTGAAAGACTATTTCCTGATCATATTTTTGATGACAGTTATGGAACAACCCTGGTAGGGACTTATTTAAAATAAGTGAGTTATTTTTAAAAGACCTGTAGAGAATGTTCGTTAAAATTAAAAAATCAACAAAATGTGTAGGTTTTGTAATTGAATAAATAATATGCAGTTAAAGAAAATAAAGATTATTTTGTAATTAATGTGCTTGAAATATTTAATGAGCGATTAAAAAGAATAGCATTTTTTCCCCTGTGATAATTTCTTCTATTTCATGAGGTTGGCGAGAAATTTTTAAATTGGATTCTGACGAAATATTGTGTATAATTTTAATTTATGTTATTAGTTAAGATTTATTGAGACGAAGATTCATTTTTGCTATATTTATAAACCGAAGACTTGGTTCTTTTCAACTTTTAATGGATTAAATACAAAAATTAAATTAATTTTAATTAAACACAATTTTTTTTTTTTTTTAATTTTAATTAAATACATAATTTTTTAATTAGTGAAAAGACGCATGATAGCATTAAAAAAATAAATTTAATTCTAATCAAATCTAAATTTGTTTAAATATGTGTTAAACCAAATAAAAATTGTACCTTACAAAGTACCTGATTGTTACTCATTTAAAACATTTGTATATCCTAGATATTTTCTTTTCAAAAATTTTTTATTATTTATTTATTAATATTATTCTAAGTCGACTTTTCTCATAATTTCATGATTTTTTTTACTAATAAGTTCCGATATAGAATTAAATAGTAATAATAGGGATAATTGTTAGTCATTATCAGTAATTTAAAGAATGGCTAATTTCTTCTTTTTTTTTTTTAAGTGCTCTGAATATATTTAATGTATTTATTTTAGCTAGTAAATGAAAGCACGATTAAAAAAGAAAAGCATTTTCTCAATTATTAATTCCTGTGAATTCTATATTTCATCAGGTGGGAAGAAATTTTTAAATTCGATTGTGACGAACAATAATATAATTTATTTTATAATATATTCTATATTATTAAAATAAAAATAAATTATAACTAAATTATACTATTGTTCGTCCATATAATAATTTATAATTTTAATTATATATTTTTAATTATATTATAATTTTAATATATATAATATTAATTTATTTTATTGAATTAAAAAATATTTTTGCCCAAGTAATTTTTGATAATAGATAAAAGATCATTCGAAAATATTCTAACTAATATATATTTATTTTTATTTTAATATGTATTTAGAATTGTTGATTTTCGTAACATTCAATTTTCATTTATTTGATTAATAAATGAACTCATAAAAAATTCTGTTGTCAAAATATGCAACTCGTTTGTATCTCATAAATGTTAGATATCTTGACAACGTTCTCTTAAGGTTCATCAATGTTATTGGTCTCAAAATTGATTCGTTAGGTTTTCCTTATTCTGTGTTTTTGAGGTACGTCGTCTCGAGTCAAAACTTTTCTCGGAATCATAAAAGAATGTTGTTTCTGAAAGGATTGTTGATCTTTCGTAGCATTAAAATTTTCATTTATTCAATGTTTAATAAGAGTATTTATAAAATTTTGTTGGCAAAATGTGCAACTCATTTATGTCTCTTATAAAATTAGACAACGTTCTCTTGAGTTACTCACTCTCACCAATTATTAGCAAAATTAACACATCAATGTTTGTGAACCTTGATTTGTTCGAAAGGATTGTTAATTATTCGTATGATTCAAATTTTCATTTATTTAATAAGTGAATTCATAAAATTCTGTTGCCAAATTATTCAATTCATATATATCTCTTATAAAATTAGATAGCTTGACAATGTTCTCTTAAGGTTCATCAATGTCATTGGGAAAATTAACGCATAAATTTTTGTGAATCTTCCAAAAATTGATTGGTTAAATTTCCTTATTCTATCTTTTGAGGCGAGTCATCTTTTCTCCGGAAATATAAAAGAATGTTGTTTCTGAAAGGAAAAAAAATGTTTGGAAAAGAATTCAATCCTGCTCTCTCTCTCTATTGAATGATGATAATTGTTAGTCGTTATCAATATAAATCATCATAATTTGAAGAATGGCTAAATTCTTATTTTATTTTTAAGTGTTCTGAAAATGTCTAATGTGTTTATGTTAGCTAGTAAATAAAAATACGATTAAAAAGAAAAAAATTTTCCCCTGTGATAATTTCTTCTATTTCATGGGGTTGGGGAGAAATTTTTTTTTAAATTGGACTGTGGCAAACAATAGTATAATTTATTTTATAATATATTTTATATTATTAAAATACAAAATAAAAATATATTATAAAATAAATTATAATTAAATTTTACTATCGTTCGTTGTTATAATTTTATTATAATTTTAATTTATATTTATTTAATAATAATTTTATATTATATTTCTTATTTTTAATGTGTATTTAGAATTGTTGATTTTAGTAGGATTAAAATTTTCATTTATTTGATATTTTATAAACGAATTCATAAAATTCTGTTGTCAAAATATGCAACTCATTTATTATAATTTTAATTTATATTTATTTAATAATTTTTATTATATTTCTTATTTTAATGTGTATTTATAATTGTTGATTTTGTATTCAAATTTTCATTTATTCGATATTTTATAAACGAATTCATAAAATTCTGTTGTCAAAATATGCAACTCATTTATTATAATTTTTTAATTTATATTTATTTAATAATTTTATATTATGTTTCTTATTTTAATGTATATTTAGATTGTTGATTTTCGTAGGATTCTAATTTTCATTTGATATTTAATAAACGAATTCATAAAATTCTGTTGTCAAAATATGCAACTCATTTGTATCTCTTATAAATATTAGATATCTTGACAACGTTCTCTTAAGGTTCCCTATTATTGGTCTCAAAATTGATTTGTTAGTTTTCCTTATTTTGTCTTTTCGAGGTACGTCGTCTCGAGTCAAAACTTTTCTCGGAAACATAAAAAGAATGTTGTTTCTGAAAGGGAAAAAGAACGCTTTGGAAAGAATTCAATCCTGCTCTCTCTCTCTATTGAATGAAAAGCGGCGCGTTCCTTTCCCTAAAAGAAACCGTACCCGCTCTAAAAGGAGAAAGTGACGCAGCCTTCACTTGGTTCAGCAGGTTCGTTCCAAAACACAACACACCACCGAAATAAAATAGCCGCCAGTTTCTCGTTTTAACTTGTGCGACGCGCGACAAGAAACTCTTGCCAAAAAACAGAAAAACTGCTGGCGAGCGCAGAAAACAAATTTCTATTCTGGGTAGGGAATCCAGAGATGGTGATTGGCCATATGTAGCGAGGCCACGCCCTGTGCCCAATTTAGGTACGGCATGCTTGCCAAATACTTGCCCGTTTTTTGCTTGTCAACGCTCCTCGCTAGGGGTAAAATGGCAGCGAAAACCTGCAATTTTTTTTTTTTTTTTTTTTTTAAATTTTAATATATATTGCTGGAAGTGTTTGGTGATTACAGGATAGAATTTTACCTTTAAAATCTCTCCAGGAAATGTTTTCAGGGATATAAATTAATTTTCCTCTTAAAAAACGTACTTGTCGATCTTAAGTGAAGTAAAATTTAAATCTCAATAATACATGCACAAATTCTTGTTCTTAGTTAAGAATTATATCATCCATTTTGATGTAATTATTTTTGGTGAACTAAAGAAATATACTATTGGTGAGATTTGGTGTGGCTTGTCGCTACGGTCATTTTGTGCACACTTTAGGCTAATTAGATCGGGACCTACCGTTTAACGATTATTGCTGAGAAGCAATATATTATTATTAAGCATCTGAATTTAAATTCTATACGACTTTTTGATCATATAATAGATCACTTCTAGGTCTAAGAATCTTTAATAAATAATGATATTATATGCTCTTAAGGGAAGTGAGTTTTTCCCTATACAGGCAATGTTAAAATCACATATTTCATGTATCTTTTTCCCAGGAGTTGCTAAACATATTATTGTTTTGAAAATTTTTATGCATGTTTAAAAAATTTCTAAATTAATTCTGAGATTGGAGTTGGTTATTATTATTATTATTATTTTTTTTTTTTTTTTGACATCGTTTTAAAAAAATAATTTTTCATAAACTACTTAATTACTTAACCTCAAATTAAGTATTAGTATAGTGTATATACTACTAGGTAAAAAAGTATTTAATACTTTATGTCTAGCAGTTTTCTTTGAAAAAATTACTTTAAAATTCAAATTACACATTTTGGGAAAGTAGCATTTAAAGATATAATGCAAGTAGACCATTTAAACTGTTTCTTCCTTTCGTAAAAAGGGCATTTTTGTATATTTTTCTATTGGAGTAAATGTATAAATATACGCTAAAAGAAACATTATAAACGAGGAGTAGACGAATAAATAATATGTTAAAGAAAAGATTATAAACAAGTAATAAATGAAACCAAACTCGATTTTTTTTTCCGGAATTGAAATTCCAAATAAGAAAATTCTCATATTCAGAAGTTGAGTTATTGAAAAATGATTATATGTTTAAAAATGTCGAGACATTTTATATGTGTAAAATAACAAAAGTTTTTTTTTTTCTCTCCGTTTAGTATGTTCCTCATGATAAACAATTGTTAAATTAAAAAATTAGAATAAAAGTCCGATATTACATCGACTTACAATGCACAGTGATTTTTAAAATAAATAATATTTTCTATATGAAATAATTTACGTTCTATATCTTTTATCCTTACCTTAATGTCTGTAATAAAACTGTGATGATATAAAAGTCCATTTTATGTATTAATAACTATAAAAATAACAATTTATAACAGAAAGCGCTTTTCCATTTAATTATTTTACTAAAATGTGTCTGTCCAAGTAGTATTTTAATATATATATATCGATTTATTTTATCTAATTGTGAAAGTGAATATAACAGTGCTGAAGCTCTCCACTACTGTTGATCGATCTGAATGAAGTTGAATATGCATTAGAATATCGGAAATTTTACTGTGATTTTTCGTCATGAGAGGAATAGTATTAAAGAAGTCGGGATATTAAGGAAAATTATTATCTCTAAAGGAAATAATTAAACTTTTAATTGAGCATAAAAGTATATATTTGACTGAAATTTAAAACTAATATAATGTCCTATACATAAAAAAATAATGAAATTTTAATCTTTTATAAAAAATAAAAAAATGAAAATTTTAAAAATTTAATTCAAAAGTTTTATATAATTTTAAATTTTGCTTTTCAAATCTTTTAGATGATGATTCCAAGAAGGGTGGAAAAATATTTTAGTGATATATTCTGTGCACGTGAATTTTTTCATCCTCGTAAAATTTCATATTTTGAATTATGAATGTTATCGTTTGCCGAAAACATCGTTTACAATTTTCAAATATTGATACGCTGCCAATTATCAAAATATAATTTTAAAATTCTGGAATGTTTAAATATACATAAAGATTCTAGTAATGCAAAATTAAAAATTCAATTTTGTCCAAAGTTGCATTTTAAAAGGTATAGAGTTGCAGTTTAATATGTATTTACACACATTTATTTTTATATAAAGTAAGTAAATAAATTAATTTGCACATTTCAAATGTTTATTTCAAATATATATTTCCTTTTTCTTTTTACTTTACCTTATTTATTTATTTATATTTTTGAAGCTGTATGTGGTATCAGAATGTTATTTTATTACTTTTCCACTCATGATTTTCTTCAAATTTTCATTAAAAAAATTTTTCGTTGTTCCCAACTACTATCTAATGATTAAACAATATAGTTAAATTTCATCACCATTTCATACAAGTTTAATACAATGAATATTATCTTTGTCTGATGTAAAAATTATTTTTCTTCAAACATGTCACACTTTCTCTGTCTGAAATTTGCGAATAACAAGTAATTTTACACATTAGTCACTTTTTATCTTATCGCATTTTTGAAAAGAGAAATTAATCTTTTGTCTGATTTTCTTATCAGAATTTAAATTCAAAGCATGCATGGGCTCTTCTGCATTTGATAGGGGAAGCGGAAACTTCTTTTCTCGCAGGTCAGAAAAATGGAGCGCAAATAAAACTACAAAACCTACCTCATCGTTGACTAACTTTCATTGTCTAAAAGTTGACCGAATGACTTGAGATTGCATGATAACTAGCAAAGGTTAATTTACCATGAGGAAGCTTTGTAAAATATCCACGTAATAAATGCCTTTAAATGATAATAAAAATCGTTAACACATGAATAATTTTGCAATTATGGGTCATGTGACTGGAACAATTGGTTTTAGTTTATTTTTTAATAATTTCTTTAAAAATTCTTGCGATCAGTCATATTCAGAACATTTTAAGATTATGGATTATTTGTCTCTCATCACCCTCCAAAGTAATCGTACAACTGAAAATTTTATTGGAATGGCATCGATTATTTTTAGCAATCTTATTGACTCTATACCACCTTTAAATCTGCTGCATTGCTTTCCGTCAGTTTAAATCATATCCCTTTATTAAAAAATAATTTTTAGACGAGAAATATTTGTGTATTTAAATATATTGTGTTAAATATACCACAATACACATACAGATATATATATCTGTGTGTGTGTGTGTATTGTGTTATAAAATTAGAACAAAATAAATTATTCCCTGTTCTGGATATATATTTTTTTCTTATAGATTATCATATCTGGAAATCATATTACGTTTGGACTTTACCTTCATCTACAATTAGCAA